>JAXUIC010000653.1:0-22257 GCA_035136125.1 Quercus rubra
AAGGATTTACCAAGCCTAGGAGTGTCGGTTGTTGGCACCCCCGTCATCTGAAACAGACACAACAAGCCGAGGAGTATCTTCAGCATTGCCTCAAACTTCTGAGAGAGATTCACCAAGCCAAAGAATGTCACCAGCCATGCCTCTGACATCTGAAAGTGATTCCCCAACCATGAAGTATCGCTGCCTATCCCTCCAACATCTGAGGCAGATTTATCAAACCAGGGCTGCCATCTATGTCTCCAAGAGCTGATAGTGATTTACAAAGCCAGGAAGTGGTCCATGGTCTTGCCTCAACATCTGAGAGGGATTTACCAAACTGTGATATGTCAGTAGCTATGCCCCCAGCAACTGAAATGGATTTACGAAGTCAAGGAGTGCCAATATCCACATCCCCATCATCTGATGGAATGTATATGTCTCAGGCTCAGTGGAATGACACTCAACCCTCAGTATCTCAAAGGACCGAAACTCTTCCACCAACTTCTGAGAGGATTCATGTACCTACATCTCAGAGGAATGGCATCACATCCCGGCATCTCAACGAGACGCTGCTATGGCCTTGACTTCTGAAAGGGTATATGTTCCTACATCTCATACTCTAGACAATATGGGTCCAATATCCCACAGGAACGACAGTGTGGCTCCTACATCTCATAGGATTGACACTACAGTGCATCCGACTTCGGACGGGGTATTCTTGCTGGCAGCATCTCACTTGAATGACAGAATGGGTCAACATTCAAGGACTGACACCTCCATGTTTTCACTTCTGAGAGGCTATACATGACTGTCACATCTCAACTGAATGACCATATGGGTTCAACCGCACAGAGGACTGATAATATTGCGTTACATCCAGCGTCGGAGAGGATATACATGTCTGCAACATCTCAAAGGAATGACAACTTGGCTCCGGCTTCTCAACGGGCTGACTCTGTTCCTCCTGCTGAGAGAATGTACAGGTCTCCGATAGTTCAGAGAAACTCTGGTATGCCTCCGACATCTGAGAGGTTATATATTCCTGGGACATCTCAGAGGATGTATTCTCAGGACCCCATGATGTCAATAGATGAGTTTCCCAGCCAAGGAGCATCACTGACTTTGCCAACATCTCAGAGAATATAGAATATTCCATGATACAAATTGTTTTCCATTTTAGGATTCTTATAGACAAATTAGTCTCATAATGCCAAATAAGTTTATTTTTCTTTTTTTGAAATACAAAATCCGTTCTCTTTTTTCTTTTGGAGAGTTGCAGAGAGGGAAAAAGGGGGAAGGACGAAAGATGAATCCACTTAAGACATTCTCGGCGTACAGTGATGTGGTATTCCGCAACCATTAAAACATGACATATGCTCAAAAACTAATATGAAATAGTTACTTTTTGTAGTAGGTGGCCTGGTATTTATTGGTGTGGAGTACCAGATTTACTGTACTTTGGTAGTAGTGATCGATGAAAGCAAGTAGAACCAGAAATGGATGATCTGGCGTTCATGGAATAATGAACTTAAGAAGCTTGGACCTCATAGTCATTGCTCAAGTGGCAAGAAGCTGTCGTATTGGGCAGGAAGCTGTCGTATTGCTGCATGCTTCTTCAACGACATTCATTTGGATCTCTATCAAAAACTCAAAAGATAGCAAACAAAAATACTAATCAAAATGAAAAAGCAGCCAACAGAAGGCATCATAATCCCAGAATGAAAAATAAATTATGCCAACTTAATGAGCGGAAAAACTGTAAAATTGACAATTTGTTTGTTTTTATTTTTTGTGAATTGAAAAATAAAAATAATATATGAGATTTATAAGTATTAGTTTCAAACTCTTTTATGGGATTACTTTTTAATTAGAATAATTGATACAATATATTATATTATCTAAATTAAGCTATCTATATTTGTTATATTTGTTATTTGAGAGTGTTTTAAATTTTGTTAATTTTTTTTAATAAAAAACATGCATTTTACATTTAATTATTATATAAAATTAGATATTTTGTGAATAATGTAACGTGTAGTCGTAATCTATTATTTGTACTCCATACAAATGATTAATCCTCAATGCGTCTGGACAAACTATTCATCCTCTGTGGAATAAGCATTCTCCAAAACACTAGTTAGAAGCATGTATTGACATTGGTATTGGATAGAAGCATGTATTGGTATGGGAAGGTAGTTTAAGTGGCAAAATAAGTACTCTTTCAGCTTCGATTCTGTATTCAGAATAGGAAAACTGCGAGTGTCTGGTATAGAGTATAGACTGAGAGAAGGAATGCAATGCACAGACACGTCCTGCTGGGCTGGGTGACAACATCAACTACTTTTCCTCCAAACTCAAACTCAAAGTTGCTCAGACACAAACCCATTTCGAAAAGAAGTATGACGATGCTTCTTACGATGTGAAAGTGAAAGTCCCTCTACCTTCTCATGTGCAATCCATTACTAGCACTTCAAACCCATTTGTGAAGCACTGCCTCAAGCTGCGCCACAACTCTTCTTATCGCCACTCTCATGGTTCAGTTCTCGTTGTGGGTGCTACCCCTATTAGGTACTCATGCCAATCCTTCTCTCTTTTGATTTCAATTTATCTGGGTGGTTTTCTATGTTGTAATCAGCAAGCTAGTAGCCCAAAATTCAATGGGTATCTTCTATTTTTTCTTAAACTCTGTTTTCGTAGCTGAGAATATGTAGGAAAGTAAAGAATATTATTATCATTATTATTTCCAAGAATTAGTGAATGAGTTCTGCCGTGGACTTTGTAATTATCAGTGATTAGAGCTTTCTCAAATGAATTCCGGCTTTCGCTTTTTTGTGGATGCTCAGCTGTGGAAGAGAAGAAAAGAAATTGAATTGTTCAATCTTATGAATTTTGTTCTTCTGGGCTTCCAAAATTTACAATTCCGGACAGTTCAGATATTTCGGGTCCCAAATAATTTAAGAGAATGAGAGTGAAATCTTTGGTTGAGGAAATTTGAATAGTTTATTTTCTCTTGTATGATTCCTTTACTTTTGGTTTGCATAATGCTATTTCATCTTATTCATTGTCACCGATATGGCAGCTCTGTTGTTAAATTTCTATGAACTATTTATGTTGTAGTCAACATGTTCCCTACATTTGACCTTTCTACTTTTTTTATTATTAAAGATTTAATATTTTTAATCTCCTCCATGACTTACCTGAAATTTTTACAATACTTCAGCATTCACTGCCTAATTGATTATGGGAAACTACATGTTAATATGTTATAGGTGATAAAGCAATGACATATTCTTTGTTTGTTAGGGAAATATACAGGTTTCAAAAATCGTTGCAGGATAAAACTGTGGGAATGGATTGTTTACTTCTACTTGATAAAGCTAAGGTTCCTGAAGAGATGGATGATCTCTCTGTTCGCATTGTGCGTGTGAGCTCTATGGTGATGAGAAAACTTTCTGGTGTGCAGTCAACTGAATCTATTGAAGCAATTGCCTGATGAGTATTCCTACCAGTTTTTTCAATGTAGTTGATGATCAAGAAAAGGCAGATTGTCAAAGATGGTTTGCATCACCACATCGAATTCTAGTCCTTGATGGGATCCAGGTGATTATCACACTTATCTTGAGTAGTTGTCATTATTGGGAGGCTGTTGATTGGCTTTTCTTCCATTGTTGTAGCCTTGCATTTTTTTTTTTTTTAAATTTTTGTTTAAAAAGATGATATCACGTAAGTGTTGGCTTTTGGGTGATTATGGATGCTGCTCTAGTCTTCTGCTCGGTGGAGATCCAAGTATGAAAGCTGTATTCTTAGAAAGTAGAAGAAAAAAGTCATTGAAGGGTAATAGATCTAATTACCAATTTGTTTTAGGTAGAGTCAATTGAAGCCAAGAGTTTGTCATGCTACATGGCTGCAACTCAGTCACCTGATATTTTCTTTTCTCATCCGACATTAAAGACACCTATATTAGTAGTTAATACATACATATATAAATATGCAAGACAGAAGCAAAACATGAATTCTGTTAGGTTTAATAAACTGTTGCAACAAAAGATTGGAAATAATTGAAGTCTCTTTCATCTCTTCCCTATTATTTGTTAAATGCACAAAATTCCATAAAGGTTTATTAGTGCTGCTTTATACAATAAACATGACATGTTAACTGAAGATTCCTAACTCCTAAGATGCTGTTGCTATCCCGGTTACAATTACAGGCAATTGAATTTAGGAACCTTATTGAATTTTGTATCACTAATTCAAAGGTGTTATTCACTGCAGGATCCTGGAAACCTCGGTACATTACTCAGATCAGCTATGGCCTTTAAATGGGTAAGTAAATAAGTTGCAATTTCGAAGTATCTGCCTTCTTTATACTTTTTTATGTTTCTCCACAACCTTTCTGA
The DNA here is from genome assembly GCA_035136125.1 of Quercus rubra. Lineage (NCBI taxonomy): Eukaryota > Viridiplantae > Streptophyta > Magnoliopsida > Fagales > Fagaceae > Quercus > Quercus rubra. Next base: position 4,377 of record JAXUIC010000653.1, read on the forward strand.
TGTTATATTATATGGATGCTTCTCCAACTTGCATTGCTGAACTTCAGTTGTGTTAAAAGCTTTGATGTAAAGTGCTATTTCTTTTCATCATTAAGGAATCAGTTTGACTCCCAACCATCATTGCTGCAAATCGATGTTAGTTGATGATTGCTTACAGGTTTCCTTTGGCTGCCAGTAGAATGCATTAGCCCTGATTGGTTTCATTATTTTAAACTTCTCAATGATAATTGTCACAAGCAATAACAGTTTAAGGGTTACACTTACATATTGAGACTCAACTATCTTTCCATTCTGTTGTAAGATGTCCCACTCCTTTTACTGACAGAAAGATCAATGATTAGCCGTACACTATTATGACTTCTATAACTTAATGCAACTCTTTTCATGCATTTTCTTGCCTAACGTGAACTATTGTTCTTCATCTATATTTTAGAAGGAAGTCTAATATTGGGACCGGTGTCCAACAGGGAGGTGTTTTTCAACTTCCTGGCTGTTGTGATCCGTTTAATGAGAAAGCACTTCGAGCTAGCCGAGGAGCCTCCTTTCAGCTCCCTATAGTTTCTGGCAACTGGGTTCATCTTGAAGCCCTTATAAATGAATTTGAAATGAAGGTGCTGGCTGGTCATCCAGAGAGTACTGGAAATTTAAAGCCAGTTGCTTGGCTTTCTCAAGAGCTAGCAGATTCTTTTGTAGATGTACCATTGTGCTTTGTATTGGGTAGTGAAGGAAGTGGTCTTTCAGAGAAATCTTTGCAGGTTTGTGAGCTTGTGAGCATTCCAATGGCTGGAGAGTTTGAGTCTCTGAATGTTTCAGTGGCAGGAGGGATTTCTTGTATATGCTTCAGCCTAAGAATCAGAGATGTGTCTGATTCTTTTTCTCTTTCTGTTAGTGCTATAGGAACTACGGAGAGTAACGTGCATGAGCCCTTTGATTTTGAGTTGTCACATTATCGAAGATAAAAGAGCCTTCCTCTATTTGTTTCATTTGTAATATAGATGGATGGTAAACTTGTAATTACAAATACTGTGCAGCAAAATTGAATGATATAATTTCCTAGGAAGGTTTTGAGATGCTTTGAGTTAATCACCGGGCCAAAATGGGTATTTAACCATAAAATACAAACTATTTAGTTAGTAGGCGCACTTTTCAAACTATATCCATTTCTAACAAATCGAGCCTTTGAGGCTCGATATCCAGGACATAAATCGAGCCTCTAAGGCTCGGTTTGCATGTTCTCACGTGGCAAAGTTCCACGTGGCATTTACGTGGAACTCGAGTCTCAAAGACTCGAGTTCCACGTAAATGCCACGTGGACGCCAACATGGCTTCAAACTCGAGTCTGTGAGACTCGGTTTACTAAAAGTGAAACCGAGTCTCAGAGACTCGATTTTGGAAAGCTTACAGCCCTGGCTATTGTCATGTCTGGTCATGTTTGTGAGATAGGCCATGTCCCTATGTTTTTTGTCTGTTTTGGGAGGTATATGTGATACGAATAAAGTGTCTCTGATACCCATAATATCATGTTGACTGTTTTGAGATGTTTTCAAAGAAAAGTTGCAGTATGTTTTGTCTGTTTTGGGAGGTATCAGCGAATATTAAGATTACGAATAAAGAACTCTCACACCTTCAGCAAGTGAACAGAACATTAACAACTCTCACACCTTCAACAACTTGAATCCCAGAACCTCAATAACTCTCACAGAACCTCTCTCAACAACTCTCACACAACCTCTCTCAGCAATTGTCACAGAAACTCATAAACTCTCATACATATTCAGCAGCAAAACATTGCTCCTCTCAGTCTCATACAATTTTAGCAGTACATTTGCACATCCTCATGTCAGGTAAGGGTCTCCTCACTCTCTACTTGGTTGTTAGTGTATATAGCTGCTTTAGAAAGTGTTGCTTGCATTGAATTTGTCATGCCATATCCACTTTTGTTAAATAATTGTTTGTATTAGGCAAATATATTTGTTCCCTGAAAAGATATTTGTTTGTGTTAAAATATGTATATTTGTTTCCTTCTAAAAAATATGTATATATAATTATATTAATATTTATATTTATATATTTATACAACTATATATTTAAATATTTATAGAAATATATTTATAGAAGTATGTAATTATTTAATTATATAGTTGTATAAATATATAAAGATAAATATATTTATATAAATATTTAAAGATTTAATTATATAGTTGTATAAATATATAAATATAAATATAAATAAATACTATATATCTAAATATTTATATAAATATATTTCGATAAATATTTTTATATAAATATATAAATATTTAATTATATAGTTGTATAAATATATAAATATTTAATTATATAGTTGTATAAATATATAAATTTGAGTTTGTATAATTATATAAATATTAATTGTATAATTATATAAATATTTGAGTTTGTATTAATTATATAGTTCTATAAATATTTAATTATATAGTTGTATAAATATATCAAATTTGAGTTTGTATATTACATCTGGTATATTTGATTGTATATTAATGCCTTGATTTTGAAATTAGATGATATGTCTAATTTGATTGATCATAATCATATTCACATTAGTGTTTTTTTTTTTTTTTTTGTCTGATGAACCCTGCTCTATGTTATTTCATTAATAGTAGTGTAATAGGATATGCCATTAATTTAAAATTACTTGAATGATGTTGTTACATAATTGCACTCATTCATTTGCACATTCTCATGGCTTTTGTTGTTTGGTTTGATATTTTTATTTATATTTTTGTTAGAGCTGAGTTTAAATTTGTAATGGGGGTGAGTTTTGTCTGTAGTTTTTTTATTTGTTTGAGTACGAAATTATAAATATTGAGTGTGTTTGTATGTGATGTGGGGTGAGTATATGCAGTTGTTACACTTATAGAAGTTGTGATTTCTGTACTTTGAGTAGATAGAAAAGGTTTTGCAATTGATATTAAATGAAAGAGATCAATTATGTCACTAACATAAATTTACTTGGCTCTCTAACAGGTTCACAATCTTTCAAGAATATTGATATAAATGTATATTTCGGTGGACCCCTTGACAATCCTGAAGGGATTGACGGATTCCCATTTAGAGGGGAGGGTATCGAATGCTACTACATGATGTTACGTCGTAAGTTGAAAACGTTGAATGATTTGAAGAGGAAAATAATGGATGAATTGAATTGAACCCTGCTTGGTATGACATCAATATTATGTATCGTTACCCACAAGAAGTCCTTCATGAACGGATAAATTACAGGTATATGATGATCAACGAAGATAAACATGTCAAGATGATGTTTAATAGGATCCAAAAAATGCCTCAAGTAAATGCTTTTGAGTTGTATGTAAGTTTGGAGGCAGCTGTAGACAACACTACTGAGGTGGTGCAACAAACAACTACGGCTTTACAATTTACAGCCCTAGATGATGGATGCACTACAATGGGAGGATATACAATGGGAGGTTATACGCTCCCATCTGAAGATTATGTTGCGAATACTGGTGAAACCCTCTATTCCTAACAGAGCCATTTAGAGGAGGAAGACGAAGACGAAGACGAAGAACATGCTATGAATGATGGTGAAAATCTTGATGATGTGGATTAGTATGAAGAGAGGATTGAGCGAGGCGACTTTGAGAACGATATTGATGAGCATGAAGTCGTTCCCAATTTTGAAGAGGAAAATATGGAGTACCATGATGAAGGTGATGCAGACGATGATATTGGTGTCCAGCATGATACAAATACGACCACTGGCTACAGTGCTCCTGCGGAGTCATTCTACGCAAATACTTGGGAAGATATAGTTGATCCATCACGTCTTCAGATCCCATTTCTTTGTACTTGGGAAGATGGGATGCATTTTTTGTAAAGGGTTGACTTTTGCAAATAAATAGGCGGTGAAGAATGCATTGATCAAATACGCAGCAAAGGATAATAGACATTTCATAACCCAAAGGTCGACCAAAACTCAATTGTGCGCCGCATGCATTGACGACAACTGCAAGTGGTATGTTGGGGCATACATGAAGCCTAAATTGAATGGTCTGTGGATGGTCACGTCTTATGTGGGTCCACACACTTGTATACCCTTTGGCCTGCGAAGAGACGGTAAAATGATGGATTCTAATTTTGTTGCATCAGAAATTGTGGGAAGATTGCGACAAAAGCACACTGCTCCTATTGATGAGCTCTGGCAAATCATACGTACTAAGTATGATCATGAGCTTTCTTACTATAAAGTATGGCACGCAAAACAAAAGGCAATTGCTAAGATATTTGGGGATTGGGAGGAGTCTTACCAAAGGTTGCGAAAGTTGTTGTTGGCATACTTGGATCAGGACTCAGGTACCCAGTACAGCTATCACACCATACCTAGGCCAAACGAAGGTACTGCGTTACTGCGCTATGTATATTGGGCATTCGCTCCATGCATTGCTGCATTCCAATATTGCAGGCCAATGATTAGCATTGATGGGACTCATCTGTATGGTAAATACAAAGGGGTATTGATGGTTGCAATGGCAACTGATGCTAACCAAAAGGTTTTGCCTCTCGCCTTTGCTGTTGTGGACAAGGAGTCAGGGGCTAGTTGGGGGTGGTTTTTAGAGTGTCTCAGGACTTCGATTGAGCATGTCATGCCAAATCGTGGCATTTGTATTATTTCTGATCGACATAAAGGTATCAAATGTGCCATTTGAGAGTGGCCTAGAAATGCAAGTGATGGAACAGAACAGGTATTTCACCGATATTGCCTTCGACATGTTGCTAGTAACTTCAACACACACTTTGAGAACCCGACTCTAAAGGCATTGGCCTTGAAAGCTGGACTTTTTGCTATCCATCTCTTAACCTATACTAATTCTAAAACATTCATATTCTACAATAATCGTAGTTACTACGGCTGGTTTTGTACCATGTATATTGCCAAACTATTAAGGAATTATGACTTATGAAGTGTAGCCTTTTTGGGGTTTATTTCATATTTTGCATGTTGGTTGCAGCATGCATCACTTTTTTGTGAAGAACTCAAATTATTAGTTAAGAATAACATGACATTTCTTACATTGCAAAATTGCAAATGAAAAAGGTATCATTTGAGTTACCTTTTTTGGACCTTATGCCGTCTTGTATACTGAGGAGGAGCTCTTGCATGTCCTTCGTCAGATGCCTGAGGCCCAGCTTTGTGTCCATGTTTGTGCCCCCCTGTCCCACAAGGAGGTGCCTTTGATATGCGTTTCGGCCGACCTTCTGGTTGAGCAGGTAACCCACCAGCCTGCTCAACCTGAACATGGGGTGGGTCGATGGCTGATGAAGGGCCAATAAACATACTGTCGGAGGGTGGCTCCTGGTGCATGTCAGGAGGTGGGGTTAGATGAATACCCAAGTCAAAGGATGGAATGGGTGACACCTCGGGAAATGACTGTGGGGTGGGTGTATGAATGTCAGACCCAGGACAAGGATGTGGAGTCGATGGAGGGATGGTGGGACTACGGGATGAATGTAGGGTGGGTGAAGGGATGGTGGGGCTAAGGGATGGATATGGGGTGGGTGGAGGGGGATCAGGGGTAGGGACAAGTCGAGGGGTACGAACAGGCAGACGTCTGGTAGGAGCTGTGCTCGTGCTTGGGCTCTCAGTAGTGCTTGGCCTCTGAGTAGCTGCTGCCGCAGTAGTAGCTGCCTCCTCATTCGGGGCCTCAGGGTCCGGAGGTCGTACACTTCCAATCACTTGCACTGCTATCAGCACATCAGTAATGTCCTGGTGGTCCTCCATGCCCACCGGGTGACGGCTCAACAAACGAAGGTATCCTTCAACCTGCACAAGGAAAACCCAAGTTTATTAGTAATGCAATACGAAATCAACAATGCGAATGAATAATAAAATAATAGTTCGAATAGTATAAGAATCCAACGAAGCTCTTGTTTGGCTTACATCTTTTTCTTTCGAGAACCCACCCAACTTTTAACATTGAAAGTCAAGCATACATTGAGGGTAAGGGGGAAAGGAGTGACAAAAAAATAAAGATAAAAAGAAAGAGATGATGAGCAAAGTCCATATAAATAGCAAAAGAGAGAAATAACCCTTTCAGTTGGGCAAAATTGAAGACCAATTATGAGTTCCACAACCATAAACATGGTTAATCATTCCACCAAGAACAGTTAACAAATAAGGTTACATCTCATAATCTCAGTTTTGCCAAATCGATAATCCATTTCAATATATCATGTTTTATAAATAGTGGTTTCATGCTACCAAATTTGAAATTTGTACAAGACATGGAGAAGTTACCATTATAATCAATGTAGCACTAGGAACATCGATGAACCTCCGAGTCACCCTTTTGAACCAGTCGAAGTACTGATGCTGTGGAGGCATATCACCAAGGACTGCTTGACAACACCATTCAAGGCGATTACCCCAATGCAGGAGATGCAGAGCATGTTTCCGCATCCAATCAACGCCGACCTTCCCCCTCAAATCAATGGCATGAAGCACGGTGTCGGTGTCAACATCGTTGGGAATTTCTTGGATCATCCCAAATTGACGAACGACACGATCCGGTGTATGTTTCTCTACTAGGTGGAAACATACAAGCGGCACCGTTGCCGTCCACACAGCCCTCCCTGCAACGCACCATGGCGGAAGGTCCTGAAAATCGAGATCATACGGCTGCCACACCACCTACAGTAGCCCAAAAACAAGTACGCAACACATTAGGCAACTATGTTTATATTTCAAAGTTCACCAAACATATATCTTGTTCCTAAACATGTTAACATGTTAAACAAGGCATTTTCATACCTGGCCTGGCAACATTGAAGCTATTTACTGGCGATACCTGTCCCTGAAGATGTGGGCAGGCCTGTTTTTCTTGTTTGGAACCCACAACCACCTACAACAATCAAGGACAAGGGATCAATATCTACAACTTTCCTACTAACATAATGTCATGACTAAAACTATAATGTTATCACATATAACTACTAAGATAATGTTATAGATATTTACTGAATTAACAATATCACTTGAATAAAAAAACTCTTATATAAGGTAGAGACTTACTTCAGGTACAGAGGACCACGTGCTGGAGGACCATAAGCGCCCATTGGCGGGCCACGCTCAACTGCCGGGCACAAATAGGGGAACCTGGCCCATACCCAATACTGGACCAACAGTAAGCAACCACCGATTTGACTGGTGTCCTTATGGCTTGCCCTGCATAGCTCTCGGTACAACCATGCAAGGCAAGCACTTCCCCAACTGTACCTTCGTGGATTGTGAAGGTCTTCCAACTGCTGCACCCACATTAGATGCACCCTATCGCCGGATTTGTCCATGAATATTGTGTCCCCCAGTAGCGCTAGGATATAGCATCGTGCGTACTTATGCAGCTCATCTTCTTCGGCATTAGGCGGCAATGGATTAGCAACTTGCTCTAAAAGCCGTTTGATGAGAATCCTTTGGCCATTAAGTTCCTTATGCTGCTCTTGAGTTATAGGTCGAAAGCCAAGGAACTCCTCGCATACACTCATCCAATTTTTCTGTGTGCTCCCTGTTACAGCGTCACCATCAACAGGAAGCCCGAGAATCACCTCCACATCCTGCAATGTGATGGTGATCTCACCATGTGGCATGTGGAAGGTGTGAGTCTCGGGCCGCCATCGCTCCACTAAGGCTGTTATTAGGCCATGGTCAAGCTCTCTACCCGGTTGCCTCAACAGTCCCTCCAAGCCCAATGCCTTAATGATGTCAACGACTCGGTCGTCCACCATTGGCTCTCGGTTGGAAAACTCTTCAGTACGGCCATGGCAAGTAAGGGCCCCTAAATCCTGCATAAAACGAATCCATGGATTAACATATGACAAACGTTTGCATGTACATTGTATGAATTAAATGCGCGTACATTTGACATAGATATTTACTACTGTGCTGTACCTGCCCATTCCAAATAGCTTCTGACCGATGGGTGGGCTGCAAGGTTAACACCGACATGTCAATAGGGCCAGGCTGCGTATGGTCAATCCATCCAGCATTTGCAGCAGCCATACTGCACAAGAATGATAAGTAATTAGCACGTAATAGACATGATTCGGAAAAAAAAAAAACAAACAAAAACAATCTAAGAAATGGCTGTCACATCTAGTAAAAATATAAAGATTAACTAGCAATATACTAATAAAAATAGCCCAATTTTATAAGGGAAAATAAAAACCTATTTGATCAGCATTCTTTCTAATTTGAAGCAAGGAGGACTTATATGTCTAGCTGGAGACGATCCACAAAATCAGGACTATAAATTGAAGATGATTAATATGAAACTTAATCTATTGGTACAATTATTTTTGTTGGCAACAATATTTATTTGAATGTTGAGAAGATTGTCTTCAGGACAAGAGACAAATTCCATAAAAATAAAAAAGTTAGAACAAACGAGCTCTTCCTCCCATTATTGCCACCCTTTACAACTTTCTAGTATGTTGTTCTTTGCCATTGGAACTGAAGTGCTCTCTCTCTCTCTCTCTCTCCGACACACATACATACAGAGGCAGCCAAGCCAACAGAGACTAATAAGTAGTAAAAGGTAGCAAAAAAAGAAAAAGAAAAAAAAAAAGAACGAATAATGGTGCTATGGATGGAAACTGGGTCGGAGCCCACCACCCAATCCGAGAAAGATGACCTTGAAGCTATTGAAGCCCTCAAACAATCTACTGCCCTTGAACTCAAGGTCTCTCTCTCTCTTCATATATATGTGTGTGTGTGAACAATTTAATCCACTCAAAGTTTTGAGGACCCATCTCTATATTTTGCTTAAGCAACCAACATGGCCTTCAAAATTTATAAATGTGCATTACAAATGGTCAAAGCATGTAGTTAGTTGGTAAACTCAATGTTATCATCATATTTATCATCTTACAAATTTATATTTTCATTGAAATTTTCTTTTTCATCATCAACATTTACTGTCTTCTCTTGTTCCTATGTTAAATTTTTTAAAATATTTCTTTTTGGCATTTTATTAGCTTTTTAGAATTAACAATAATGACAAAATAAAAATAATTATATTATCATTTAATACCTCATTCATAGTTTAGAAGAGAAAAAATTGCAAATATGAAAGTGAAGTGTCAAGTGTATAAATTTTGTATGAGAGAGAGAGAGAGAACCCTATGGACGGAAAATTATTGAATATATCGAAAGTGCCATAACTAAGTACTCCTCCCTCTCACATGAATTGTGAGTCCTACTATGAATTTAATTAGTGAGACTCACAATTACGTGAAAATGAGGAATATGCATTTATGGTACTTCAAGATTAAGTAACCTAATAATTTTGTATTAAACACAAGTCTAACAACTTGTTGACTTCAAATAAAAACACAAATTTTAACCCAAACAAAAAAAAACAAAAAAAAAACCTATTTTCAAAGCCACATTTATGTATCATACAATACATACAATTTTATGTTACAATACAATGTATACAATACTCACCACTAACTAGCTAGAAGTAGGAGCCTCATGGATTACTCACACCAGACGTGTTACAAAAGGCTAGTTTGGGATGTGGCAAGGAGTTGAAAAATTCTCTTTGCCATGGCTCAGAAAATTTGGAGAAAAGATCCCTTCTAATTGAATCTTTCAATTTTCTCACATTTTTAGCTAAATATGCAACACGTGACATTTATTTTAATTTTTAAATGCCACATATCTTACCTTTAAATAAAAATTGGAGGAATTTAAGAGATTAAATTGGAATAGATCTTTTTCCGAAAATTTGAAACTTACAGATTTGGAAACTAGTGGGTGAAACTTATAGTTGAGACAGGAGAAAAATGTAAGGAAGAATTCTGGTTAAAGGTGAGGAGCCCACAATAGGTCCAGTATACTACACCAAATACATGGATGATGGAACCTGCCTCCACAAGGGTGGCACAAAATTAATTTATCTGAAGTTAGATTTGGAAGAGAAGCAAGTTAGAGGCATGGGAGATGTTATTACTTAGAGATGGGAAGTGCAGCATTAGAGAAACTTTTTGTAAACAAATGAGAGGAACTAACGTCAAGAGTAATTCATTTACCATTTATTCTCAAAAAATTGAAAGAATTCATTTCCAACTTAACTGTATTCTTTTTGTACTTCTAACCCTGGTGACTTATGGGCTTCACATGGGACCTTAGACATGCACCTGTTCTACAATATGACGCAAAAACAGAAATATAGTAAGGCATCCTTCCAAAAAGCCAAAAAGGTTACACTACACAGTACAGTTTCAAAGTTCCAAAACCCTCTTGTTTTCCTATCTCATTCATCCAGCAACCCCTATGGGTGCATTTTCAATTGACGATTATCAACCTGACAGCCAACTCTAAGCAATATGCACGCTGATGTCTGCCTGTGGTTATGGCGGAAAAAAATTCACCATCTTCTGCTCACAAGTAACGACCAAAACCTTTTCTCTTACAATGTATCATAGATTGCATTCAGTTTCATAGCAATCCTATCCATTTTCTGACATTGTTCCTGCTGCCTCCTTGGTATGTTTAGAGAGTCAAAACGTAGTTTTAGATTATTTGTCTTATAAATTGTGTTAGATTCTCATACATGTCAAGATGATTATATCTGATCATGGTTTTGTAATGCTCTATCTACATTGTCATATTATTTGAGGGATTGAGTACATTTTAGTTTTTAAGAGATGCTCAATCACAAATTCTGGGAATGAATGAATGAGATTCTTTTATTAACACAAAGGAACCTGAATTACAAGAAGTTCAAAACAGAACACAACACTAAGACAAAATACAAGCAGCACCAGCTGCATAAAACACAAGCTACACAACTCAGCTAATCTAAAACAGAAAAATAAATTCCCCAATATCTACACAGCATCCTATTAAATTATATAATTTTTAAGCCCTTTGCATGTTGCAATTCTAGATCTTACATCATTATTAATCGCCCATATGATCTTGTCATAACTTAGAATCTGATCATTATAGAATCTTGCATTTCTTTGGTTCAAATATGGTAGATAAATGCAGCCTAAGAAACTTGCCCAAAATATACTTTGTACAACCCTTTACCCTTTAGAGAGTTTATACCCCCAATAAGAAATCAGACCACCTCACCTGCTGCACACTAACCAAGCACAATTTCAAGACTTGCCACCACAATCTTCTAAAAAAGGAGCAATCATAAAAAAGATTGATAGTTACAATACTTTAGACCACAAATTTATGGCTATTGTCAATTTTAAGCTTACTATTGAATTAAGCCCAATTGTTTAAGTAATTAGCCAATTGGCATTATCATTGATATAAAACACAGCAGAAAAGACCAAATAAACAATCACACTCACAATTTACTTCATTGTTTTTATCAACTAATTCATCAAGCTTATTATATAAGATAACGCCTGGCAGCTTATAATAACCCCTGGCTATATCAACTTGGGACTCTATGTATGAACATGCTTGTGTGCTTCAAGAAGAGCACTCTAAGCTTATGGAGCTTCTCATCAATTTAAAATCCAATAACATGTAAAACCACATCAAGCTCAAACAAATTCACCCCAAACAAACTTCCAATTAGCCACAAATAATTACAAATGCATTGGAAAAAAAAATCAAACAAACAAAACTGAATTGGCTCAATGCCTTCTCATCCCTATAAGTTTAGTAATACCTGGTACGGTAAAGTCAACAAACAAATTATTTTGTACATTTTCAGCAAAATATATATATATATATATATAAATTGTACAGTTACAAAATTTGACATGTACAGTTACAATTCCAAACAAGAATGTAAAGATAATTCCAAACAAATGCATAAGAATTAAATCTTTTCGACGCCAAAATTAAAGCCTACCATTCAAAACAAAAACCAAAAAAAAAATAAATAAATAAACAAACTTTCACAAGGACTCACCTTTTTTTTTTTTGGTTTTCAGAGACTAAAGAACTTCAACGCGCAGACTGAAGGATCTCACCGGACGGCCATTTGTTCCAGGTGGAGTACGCCCTTGAAGCCGTCCGCAAAGGAAGCGCCGCCGTCGGAGTCGAGTCCGTGGCTTAGAGTGTTCTGGTTTCGTCTGACACTGAGAGTGACGGTGAGAGTGGGTCGGTTTCGTCTGACACTGAGAGTGCTCTGGTTTGAGAGTGAGAGTGTGTGCGTGTGGGTGTGAGTGGCAGTGAGAGTGAGAGACCGAATACACTTTAAAATTTGAAAAACCCCTATTGGAAACCGAGTGTCTAAGACTCGATTTCCAGGGGTTCCACCTGGCAGTTAATTGCCACATCATAAACACGTGGAAATCGAGTCTTAGAGACTCGATTTCCTTGTGAATGCCACGTAGCAATTACGCCACATCAGATCATACAAACCGAGCCTTAAAGACTCGATTTACAGTCCCAAAACCGAGTCTTTGAGGCTTGATTTGTTAGAAATGGATATAGTTTGAAAAGTGGGCCTACTAACTAAATTGTTTGTATTTTATGGTTAAATACCCATTTTGGCCTAATCACCGACACAAAGAAATGCTTAGCATTTGACTTGCCGGCTGAGTCACTAGACACACACACAGACTTTCACGTGTATCTAGATTCTAGAGTTTCTGCACCTAATCTCTCAATTCACCATCATATCAAATACACCTTAGTGAATTTGACAATTGGTGATCAAGTTGAAGCCACGACATTAACATAGACAAGTTGCGAAATCTTTGAGGTGATCCATGAAGTCGCAAGTGGGAGGTTTGTATTGGTGAAATCCATATTAGAATAGTCCAACTGAGTTGGAGTTGTGTGGTCGAGTAAGTCACTACTAAAGGTAGCAATTAGAAATTAGGTTAAGTATCTGTTGTAAGAACTAGAACTTCAATTTAAAATTTTTAATAGTAGATTTTGCTTGGGATTGGTGGCAGTGGTAAACCCTCAAAAGGGTTTTTTTTTTTTTTTTTCCTTTTCTTGGCCAAGCCACTGGTTGTTCACTTTGTAAACAGATTGCCTTGTGTCTTTATCTTATTGCACTTTATTATTGGTAATTTGTTTACTGTGGTGTAATTAACCTCGAATTGAAATCACACTCATAATTGGTTAATTAAATAATTTGGTATAATTCCGCTTATTTTATCAATGAGGTAACCTAAAAAAAATCTGGTATCAAAGCGGGCCTTGACTCTTGAGTCGAGGTTTTTAATTTATGAATTGATCATTGACCTCATTGCCAAGGATCGTGGTCACTCATTGAACATCCTTCCGTATTTTTATGGAAGGTGCGCATAAGAGCCATTTCAAAGTCTTTCAATGAAAATGTATGACTCTTTGTAGAAATGGAATGGACTAAGCCCACAACCTCTTGTAATGAATGGTCCGATGAATAGTTAATTGTGACTTCAAAGATATAACAATGAATTTGATAGATGTCTCAACAACATAGTAAATATATGTGTTTCTTTATGTGTTTAAAAATCGGCATATCATGTATGATCTGTTTGAATGGCATAATTTTGACATTTAAATTTGGATTTGGGTGATTAAAATCTACGTATCTTGTTTGAATAGTTTAAAAAATGTCAACAATTTATATTTGACAAATTCACTTATTAAGATTTTAAATCTTTAAAATCAATGAATTTGATATAAAAATTAAAATCCATTAATTTAAAATCTAAACACAAGTTTCCAAACACAACCGTGAAGTCTATGTAATAACATTTATGGTGATTACGAATTTACCACTAGTATGGCTTTTCATCACAAGGAAAAAATTAAAAAGTTTGTCCATTGCCTGCTATTCCAATTATTAATCTATAAAGGTAAACTACACTAATGAGGCCAAGAGGCCAGTAGCTCATTTGACACTCCCTTCAACCATTCCTCCATGGTAACTATTGAAAATTTTTAATTAAAAAAAAAAAAAGTATGATAAATCATACTTTAATTTATAATTTATTTTATAAGAATAAATTGACAAACGCGATAAGCTATAAATCATAGATTCGCGGCAGAAGGGAAGAAGAGAGTGAAAGACAATAATAACTAAAGATTAAAATAATAACCTCAAATCATCTCAATCTCCCAACAACACAACACAACACAACACAACACAGTTATTCATTGCATTGGGCATAGTTGGCAATGTCAGCCGGCGGAAAGGCATCTCAGCCTCAGGCTGCAGCAGCGTTCTCTCTCTCATCATCCACCTTGCTCCAAAGCTCCATCCTCACCCTCGCCACCCTAACCCTTCTTTCCTTCACATACTTCTCCTACAATTCCAATTCCCTCCACTCCTCGCCACCACCAACAACAGCAACAACAACAACTACTTCTCAGCTTTATCTTTCTAAACTAGAGGTGGTGGAGGTGGAGAAACAGAAACAGAGAGAGAAAGATGATGATGTTGTTTCCGGGGATGTTTACCATTTGCCGCAGATATTTGAGTTGAATTATGCGGAGATGGAGAGGAGATTCAAGGTGTATATATACCCAGATGGTGATGCCAACACTTTTTACCAGACCCCAAGAAAGCTTACGGGCAAGTACGCCAGTGAAGGCTATTTCTTTCAGAACATTCGTGATAGTATTTTCCGTACCCATGATCCCAATCAGGCTCATCTCTTCTTCATTCCAATCTCTTGCCACAAGATGCGAGGCAAGGTATGCCCTTACGATAATGCTGTTTTGTGTGCTTGCCTTTTGTTAAACTTCTTTTATATTTATATGCACCAATGCTGTGTTTGTTTGCTGAGAAAGCTCGACAACTGGAACTTGTGAATTTCATTAGGATTTTAGAGTCCCATACCCTGCAAAAGTAGGAGTTTTGTGCACCAGTATAACTTAACTTATCACCTATGGTTTGAACCAATAACAACTTATCACCTATGATTTATTGTAAAAATATTATGGACGTAATATCTCTCTTTGTTTTTTGAGTTAGGAACTCTAAATGGCTAAATAGACCTGTAACTTCAGGAGAACGGGTGCCTAGGGGTCACAGTGTACACGCCCAGGCTGCTGTTTATAAAAATTAAAACACAAGATAGGTTTCTGCAAATTCGTAAGATCATGTATGGGGGCTGAGTGATGCCTGCCCAATGCTGAAAGGTCAAGGAAGTTGGTGAATGAACTCCACTAAATAAAGGGTTTCTTGCACTAGATGTTCTTTATAAGTATATACTATATACAACATATGTAGAGTAGAAAATCTATGGACACAACAAAATCTCACAACATCCTTTTGAGTTGTGGGGGGTCCGGGTGTAATATTTTATTATGTTTTGACTTATGGCAGGCTGATACCTTAGTTTGCTATGAGATTTTGTTGTGGCTTTAGAAGAAACACTATGTAGAGATCCATGTGAAATCTGAGGCCCTGCTTGTTTTGCTCTGGTGTCAGTTGTAATGTTTTGAGTTCATTGAAGGAAAAATGACTACAATGATTGCAAATGTGTATTGTTTGGATGTGTCAGAAAGTTCTACCTTGCAGACTGTCACAGCAAGTTTAACTTTTACAAACTCGCAATTAGTGCAATTTTTCAGATATTGGTCTTGTTTAGGACAAACACAATTTATTCAACACCTACACCTACAATTCTGATCTCTTCTCTGCTGCTATGTGATGCTTTCATGATCATGTGCAGGGCACTTCTTATGAGAATATGACCATAATAATCCAGAATTATGTGGAAAGCTTAATTTCCAAGTATCCTTACTGGAATAGAACCTTGGGTGCGGATCATTTTTTTGTCACTTGTCATGATGTTGGTGTTAGGGCAACAGAAGGAGTTCCGCTTCTTGTAAAGAATTCAATTCGAGTTGTGTGCTCCCCAAGCTATGATGTTGGATTCATTCCACACAAAGATGTTGCTCTCCCTCAAGTTTTGCAACCATTTGCCCTTCCAGCTGGTGGAAATGATATTGAAAATAGGTAAATTGTGGGATGTAAATGTTTGATTACATGATTATCATGCTTTCACATAAGTAGATGGCAGATGGCCAGTTTTGGGGTTATTTCCGACTTTGATTATTTGTTACTCTCTTTGTCCTGAGCTATTACTTGAAACATCAATTTGCTTTACTCTCCTATTTCTTAAGGAAATAAGTCCTTATTCAAAAAATGGCATACAAATTTGAAATATCCGGCTGCCTCCATTTTAACTTTTTTTCGTGGAATTGGAACTACAACCAGATTGTTATCTTGAATGCAGTGTGGTTAGTGCTTTAGATTGTGGGTTCATGATGTACTAAAACCATATATTGTTAAAGGATCCTATGTGATGATCAATGGAAAAACTTTTTTAAAAGTTAAACCATATTACCAGTCTATAAGTCTGAAGTAGTTAAAACTTTTTAAAATTGTATAGAAACTTCTTTTTACCCTGAAAGTTGGTTAACTTGTAGAGATTTTTTGGAAATTTGTGGAACTTGAACCTATTTTAGTTCAGACACTATCTTGAGTAGCTTAGTATACTGCTTCCTTTAATAAGGTGAATGTCAGGTCATGGATGGGAGCTTATGGGATTTGGGCTTGTTATGATCCTTATTTTTGGAAGGGGGGGGGGGGGGGGGTTATTGGGGGAACTAAAGGAAAAGAAAGTCATCTAATGAATTGTTTTTAAGGTCTATCTCTTTGTATGGGAATAATTGTTGAGTTATTGTATATTTGTAATGTATCTTGAAGTTACAGGTAGCAGAAGGAACTGGTACCCTAGCAGTTAAGAGCTGAGATGCATCATTTCGTAAAATTAAATTGTGATTAGAAAGAATGTCTATCTAATATGTGAAGCATAATTTAGACACTTGTCTCACTTGATCTATTAGTGTCAACTTTCCAACCCAAACATGTTCAGTAATGTTGTCAAGAATATCTGGAAAAAGTGAAATGCAAAAGTAAGAACATTTCACAATTCCTCAAACCTATCGAATTCTGAAAGACTGCTTTTTTTTTTTTCAATAATAATAATATTTGTTAATTTTTGAGGTTATCTATCATATCTGTCTTTATACATACTAGAATTATCAGAAAAGGAAGATAACTGTATACTCTCATCTTCATCTTGAATGGAATGTTGTTTTCTTTTCATAGGAATGTCTCATGATGCATCTTATCACCAGTTGAAAGTTGTCAACTTGATTTAGGTTAAGACATGCCTTACATGAGTAGCTGAATGTGATTTTTTTTTTTTTTTGGTTGAATAAAAAAACACAGCAAGGAAGTTAATTGCTTATAAAAATAACAAACATGCTTTGCAGGACAACACTTGGCTTTTGGGCTGGACATCGAAACTCTAAAATTAGAGTTGTACTAGCACGAGTCTGGCAGAATGACACTGAACTTGATATTTCGAACAACAGAATAAACAGGGCTATCGGACCACTCATATATCAAAAGAGATTTTATAATACTAAGTTCTGCATATGCCCTGGTGGTTCCCAAGTCAACAGTGCTCGCATAGCTGACTCAATCCATTATGGATGTGTTCCTGGTAAGATTTCACTGTTTTTAATTTTGTAATTTTACTACATACTTGGAGTACTGCTTAGCTTCATGATTTGTACTTCAAACCTGATTGATTAGTATACAGCTTATGCTATTTTGCTAATTTATACATTAGCATGGGGGGTTTGCAAAATCATTTAAAAGTTTCAAGAGTGCTTTTGCCATGTGGTGTACTATACTACAACAACCAAGTTTTAGTTCCAAAATTTTGAGGTCGACTATGAATCCTCAACACACTAGTTAGGGTTAGCAACATGTATGTTTTTTTGCTTTTCTATTATATCTGAAGTCATATTCTCTGTTATCTTCTTAATTGACCTGTCTATTTAAATTACTTGTACTAACGTTATTTTATTTCTTCTACATTTTTT
>JAXUIC010000654.1:0-22079 GCA_035136125.1 Quercus rubra
GGAACTAATTGGGCCAACACTCAAGTAAAAAGGGACCACAAGTGTTTTGCTCTGTTTTATGAGCAACCCATAAGGAAAGAACAAAAAGTATTAAAAAAAAATAATAAAAAAGACATGAGCCCAACCCGTGAGGCCTAGTTCAAAGCTACAGACACAGCCCCAAGTGTGAGGCTCTGTTAATACCTAAAGGCAAAGAAAGGAGTTCAAGAATTGCTTGCTGGAATCCCCATATTGGAGTGGAAAGTCGGCCAAAGTTTGTAATTTAGACAAATATCAAGTTAAAATCCAAGGCCTTCCTCCACAAATGTGAACCAAGCTCACAAAAAAGGGAAAGCAATCAGCAAATGGAAAAGGGTAAGAACAGTGGATTTGAGGGCATAAAGGAATTATTTTACATCAATTTGGATCCATGAAAAGTCTAAAAAGAGGGCTTTGAACGCTTGAGAGACCAACGATTAGAAGACGACGATTAGTGGTATTCAATGGTTAAGGTGAGTGATGGCTGGCATGCTGTACGAAATCTAGTGAAGGCCAGAAAAAAGTGGCTTTGATGCCATGTAAAAAAATGAATAAAAATAAAAGATGAAGAGAAAGAGAAGGAGTGAGCAAAAACAAGGAGAGTTACACGGCTGTCCTAATTATGGGAGATTAAAGTTCAACAAATCTAAATTGTTAATTGAGAGTGTGAGACAAAGATGTGGAGGAAGATCTACCCTCACTAGACTCGGAGAGAGAAAGATTGAAAATTAGGTTAAACAAGTTTCTTGAGTAATGGGTTAGGCTTTCTTTTTCGATAATTTTTTCCTTCTTCTCGATGAAATGGTGCTACTCCTCACGCTAATGCTCTCCTCACATTGAATATCTAGCATGGTATCTCTTTTTAGCTCTCCTCTCATTGAATATCTAGCATGGTATCTCTTTTTGGACATAATGAAGAAAAGACATTGAGAAAGTGAGTTTAGGCTTGAGAAGAAATTGGACATAAGTAGAAATCTCATGCAAGAGAACCAAAAGTTCTGCCATAAGGTGCATTTCTAGAGATTTTCTTTATTTAGGCTTCTAACTCAACAAAATTTACACTTATATAAAAGTATTAATTCATTGGATTAATCAGTGGCATAAATGCATATATTAAATATCTATAGTTGTGCATTAATTATTTATATTAGAGGAATTTATATGATATAAATTAACAATTTAGATTTATATAATATAATAACACGTACTTGCACATTTTAAGAAATTAAATATCAAATTGTACTTACACTCCCTTTAAATTCATCTAAATATCAAATTGAGAACAATTTATTTAACTTTTTGCTGAAAATACAGTAAATAAAATGAATATGTGACTCACATAAAACTCGCAAAAAAAAAAAAAATAATAATAATAAGTTGGCTTATAAATACATTCCAAACAAACACTAAGTAGGGGAGTTTAAAAAAAAAGGGGTTAGGACTTAAGATGCCCCGCCAAATCCCTTCTCCTCCCACCTTAAAAAACATCAAAGCAAGGTTCATTAAACCTCTACTCCTCTCTCATTCCAAACAAGCTTCGAGATAAAACCACATCTTTATCACCTATTGTTAAATGTATTTGTGCATAAACATAAATTACAATCTAGTTTATACATAATTTTAAATGTTGTAGACAATGTTATTTCAGTAAGATAATAATGAGAAAATAAATAAATAGATTAATAGACAAGGTACTTGAGTAGGAAATGTTACAAAAGCCTACCTCAATTATTGATGAATAGCAGCTAAAAGAACAAAGCTTTTAGTACAACTTAACGATCAACAGCTCATGCAATCTATGTTTCTCACTTCTCACTTCTCACAGTAACCAAACGAAACCCAAGAGGGTATATATAAAAAAAGGCAACAACTATAACTCATAAATATTACGTCACTATTTCTCAGTAGCATTACGTCACATCTTACGTATATAAGCTTTATGAAACACGTTTTCGGTTAAAAAGGTAGAATGCTCTTTTCTTGGTTGTGTGGGTATAAGAGCATTAAAATTCGGGAATGCAAAAAAAAAAATATATATTTTATATCTTCAAAAACTATTTTATCTATTTTATCATTCATTTTATAACTCATCTTACATCTAAGTTTTTATTTTTACATACAACTCAATAAAATAATATAAACTATCTAATAACATAATAAAATACTATTCTCTCTCTTTTTCTTCCCACTCACTTTTTCTCATGACAGACAACAACAAGATTAAAATAATATATGTATATATTTTTTCAACCTATGAACATTAAGGTTGCATATATATATTTTTTCAACCTATGAATAGTAAAGTTGCATATATGCAACCTTAATGTTCATAGGTTGCAAATTTTTTTAAGTTTACAAACTCGAATGGAATGGGTTTTAGCTGGCTTAATTTATAAAATAGCAATTGCAAGGTGTTTGCATAGGTTGTCAAGTTCCGAATATTTTTCTTCGTTGGTTTTGACAGCTTTTTTTATATTATTTTTTTATTTTTATATATATAATTATAGAATCACAATTTGTGCTATACTCTTTACCATAAATATTTTATTTGGTAAATTATAATTAATTATTTGGCAAAACTACAATGTTGGTCCCTCAAGTTCACTTTGTGTGCGTAATTGGTCCCTCAAGTTTGAAGCGAGCACAATTGGTCCCTTAAGTTTTAAAACTGAGTTGTATTAATACTTTTACTAACTACCGTTAATGGTGTTACTTACGTAGCTAACGGAATAATGATTTAACATTTTTTTTAATGATGTGGCATTTTTTAATTTAAAAAATTACAAAATAAATTTACATGTAAGAAATAATCTCCCCATCAAAAAAATGTAATAAACAATTTGATTCACAACCTAGTACCAAACAAGAGAGAGAAGGGGAGAGAGTGGAGAAACCCAAACCCTAGCCGCATCATTAAAAAAATTACAAATTTTTTTAATTAAAACTTGAACCTGCACATTCTGGCTTTCTGTTAACACAGACATAATGATTATTCTACAAAAGTTTGGCAATACATCTCCGGTCCAGATAGCAAACCTATTACATTTTTCTTTCAGTACCAAGTAGGTACCAAAATACAGAATTGTGCTTTACACCAAACTCTAGATCCTTCCGAAAATATATTACTCTTTTAGATCCTGCAATGCTTGTCGAATTGAATCCTTATCTTGGCTGGAGTGCTTCAAACATGTAAGCTGTTGAGTAACATGGTAGGCCATCTGGATTGGATGATACTGCAGGTAGTTTACTTCCACCCTCTTCACTTCCTAAACATTGGAAATTTGTTTAAAATGTCAGATTAATTACCGCAGTTCATGAAGATTAATTACCACAATTCATGAAGAGGGGCCATTCCATATACATCAACAAGAAAAATTCATTAAGGAAATCAAATCAAGTAAAAGGAAGACACAGACGCTACATAAATTGGATTTCAATAAACATTTTTTAAAAAAAAAAAACTAAACCAGTAAATATGTTTTAAAAGCCACAAGGGTGGAACACTCACTGAAGGCTGAAGCCTCCGTAAATGTCAACCAATATTTTTCAAAACATGTATGAAAAATGTGAGCAGCTTTGCAAGTAGTTTTTTTTTTTTTTTTTTTTTGGTTTAACAAGTTGGCACCAACATAATACTAAGACCCAATCAGTACCAAAAAATTTGTAATTTTTTTAATTAAAAAATGACACATCATTAAAAAAAAAGTCAAGTCATTGTTCCGTTAACTACATAAGTAACATCATTAACAGGAGTTAGTAAAAGGATTAATACAATTTAGTTTTAAAACTTGAGGGACCAATTGTACTCATTTCAAACTTGAGGATCAATTGCGCATACAGGGTAAACTTCAGAAACCAACATTGTAGTTTCACCTAATTATTTTTACTTTTTTCTTAAACTAATCAATTTTTCTCTATTAATCATAGTTAGCCACGTAAAAAAGTTTTGCAGTAAAAGTTGTAATATCATATTTTTTGTTTTTTTATTTTTAAGTATAAGGTACAGCGCAGCCAGCTGTTCCTAAAACAGCCAGCTGTCTCTAAATGAATCGCATATTGCATTTATGAATTCTGACTGAAAACAATAGCTCGGTACCTTTGCATTGGATTGATGTCAGTGCAATATGGAGGGTATTGCATCTAATGCGTGTTAATGGACGATTGAAATTGAAAGTAATAAAAAAAATAATAATAATAATAATCTTAATCATTAAATAAAAAATAGCTGAAAAATAGTTAAAAGAAGTTAAAAGTTAAAGTTAAAAAATAAGAACGGTAAAAACTTATGTGAGAGGAAGTGGGATAATTGCACCTAATGCAATATCCTAAGGGTTAATTTGGTATACTGTAATGATTATTACATGAAAATAGGAATAAGTATTACAAGAAATGTATTAAGTTAGAATGTACTAAGTATTACTATTCATTAGTTTGGTGACCATTTAGAAATAAAATCCAAAATATGAATTCACAATTTGGTAAAATATGAAAAGAAGATAGAATGAAATCATTTTTAAGTCAAATTTTCTAAAATACTCTTATTTTATAAAATTATATTTACACTTTTTGAGGATTTAGCTTAACCTTTTCTTTTTCTAAAAAAAAAAAAAAAAATCTTAACATTTAAAAATTATAATAATAAGTGGGAGAAGAATCTAGCTTATTATGTATAAATTTAATAATTGATATATATGTGCTTTGTTTAAAAATTAATAACTGCATAAAAGTTATATAAGAGAAAATAAAAGTTATATAAGAATCTAGCTTATTTTCTTTCCTTTTGAAAATGTGGTAATTAATGGCTTTTAGGAAATTTTAAAAAAAGGTTATTACATAAGGTTAAGGAATAGAATTCAATGTTTTTGCTAAGGAATAATTATTCTTCATTTTAAAGAATAGTAGTTCATAAAGAATAACTATTCATCATAATAAAACTATAACCAAACAACCGAATATTTATCTCATAAGAATATCTATTACATTACAATGTCTATTATAGTTTACTAAACGTGTCTTAAGTATTGCACTGAATCCAAATCCTACATTGGATTATTAGTGGCGGGCCATTCACCTTTGCATATAGAAAGTCACAACAATCAACTTTCTCTGAAGCATAAAAAACATGTCCAAAGCAAATATATATATATATATATATATATAAATATATATCTAAAAACTAAAGCGTATCATTTATTTTTGTTATGCTCATGTTGCGCCATTTCATCCGCCATGTCATCAGCCATATAATTATTATTTTTCTTATTGATTTTTTATTCATAAATTTTGTTGAAAATATTAAATATATAAATAGATTAACTTTACACATTCATCTTAGGTGATTTTAACTTTACATATAATTTTGTCTTTACATATTTATCTATCTATACTATATATAATGCGGAAGCTTTGCAATAAATTTATAAATCTCTTTTTTTTTTTTTTTACCACATCATTAGCATCTTTTCTTATTTTTTTTATTTTTTATTTTTGTAATTTTTACTTTATTTAACCTTTCATCTTCTTCAACCATTGTCTTCTTAGTTCAATCTTGCATCTCCTCCGATCATTGTCTTTTTAAATTTTATCCATCTTCTTAAATTCTACCATTTTCTAAATTTTCTCAATCACTGTCTTTTAAAATTTTCAACCATTCCTCTTTCATCTTAATTTTCTTATAAATTTCTTTTTACTTCATTTCCACCTCTCTCCCCTATTCCTTCATGGCAACAAAAGTCAATACTCTCTCTCTCTCTCTCTCTCTCTCTCTCTCTCTCCTACTTTGTTTCTCTTTTGGTAGATTCTTTTATTATTTCAACCATATTTTTTTTCCACTAATGGTGCTTTTTTTATTATTGATTTAATTGTCACATCACATTTGTTTCTTTCTTTGACAAATTTGCATCAATTTTTATGCATATTTATGTATTTAGGTATTCAATTTAACCACACAAAAAAAAGGTATTCAAATTCCTAATCACAAGTTCGTTTTCATTATCCCATTGGTTTGATTTGATTTCGGTTAATAATTAGTTAGAATTTGATTATTTTTTTTAGTAATCCATTTAGAAGTTTAACTATAAGATTTTATTTTGTTTATTTTTTAATCCTTTTGGGTGGACAAATTTGAGTGTTTGCAGAGAAAGTATTCTAAATAGTTGCATTTAAAGTATCATATATTGCCACTTATTTAGACAAAATTAAAGATTAGTCAAATAAAATTAATGGATGAGTGACATATTTTAGCTTTTGCAACTATATTATTATTATCTATAAGAGAGTTCTCCTCTTCAGATTGGACTTTCATGTAGTTTAAAAATACCCTAAACCTTACATTTAATAGGGAAAACACTTGAGAACGACTCAGTAAAAATATATTTCTGACTTCACTTAAAATGTCTACAAAATAAGACAATCTCCTACTAATCCATGTTTTCAAAACAAACTTATCTAATTTTTTTTTAAAGAAAATGAAAATATGACACTAGACCAAAAAAAAAAAAAAAAAACCCTCATTGGCATGTGATGAAACTAGTTATTACATAAGGATGCATATAAAAACTTAATTAGGAGATTTTGCTAATAATTGTTTAATTGTAATATTTTGGGGTGGACAATTTTGCAATTTCTGTAGAGAATATAATCTTAATAGATTATCAACTACAAATTGCTTTCCTAATTGGTCCTATTAATCATTGTTAAGCGATGATTGATATGACATTTTGTTTGCTTGCAATTTAAAGCATCTTCATATAAGTTTGTTTTGATTCGGTATATATTTATGAGTATATTGAGATAAACAATGTATTTGAGAAGAGAGGTAATGATCCTACTTTGTACACTTCAAAAGAGATAAATTGGTTTGAGATAATTAGTAATGAAATATTTCTGCACAGTGTTGCAACTAGTAGTACATAACATTCATTACCAGAATTTACAGATGGCTAAAGACTATCATTTATTACAAGAATCTACAATTACTCCAAACAACGAACAAATAGTTGTGGCCAAACTAAATGAGGTAGACATGTAAAAATCAACAAAGCTCAGAAACTTTAATAATGGAGGTGCAAGACTAAGAGTAAGAATTTCAGCGAGAAAGCTTTGTGATGGTGAAGATAATGCTTCATTGAATAAATTGATTACAAACACTCTATTTATTTAACAGATTAGAAAGCGGGAAATAAGGAAAGAATAACTGATTTATAAAACTAACTTCCAACTAACAAGGCATTAATCAACTAAGGACGCGTGTTAGTAACCACTAACTGGTAACTACACCGCTAATTAAATACAGACTAAACGACAACTAGTCTATACACAACTTATACTTATACTATAGGACTTGTAGCATAGGAGCATTTGAAGCCTGTGTTGATTTACAGTATTGCAGTATGTGCTTGATCTCAGTAACCTCACCAATGCAGCTTCATATATTTCAACATTACACTAATTCCATAAATGCACACCATTAATGGAATTAACAGCCAACAGCTACAAAGACTCAACTGTAAAGGAAAACATCACCCCACATTGTGACAGCTCACAAGAGTACTTTCAAATTTATTTATTAGTGTCACCAATACTGATAAAATCATTGTAAGGTTCTTGGCCAACACCCCATCGGTGCTCATGCCATAACCTCTTGAGTGCTCTTTATTGCAAGGTTCGTATCCCAAGCCTGGTGGCTGGTAGACGAAGGAAGCTAACTATGTGTTTTCATTCTAATTATAACACCATCTATTTTCATATTCAAATTTACACTTTATTTATCTGTTAACTCTTGATTAGGATGTAAAATCTTCAATGACTTATATATAGAAGTACTAAAATCTAATCAAGAGGTTCACTTAAGTACAGTGTGGATTTAGATATGAGAATAGGACTAAAAAACTCTTGGAGACTCATATTACATTTATGAAACCTTAGTATAACAACCTAATTTTTCTATTTTACACGAGTACTTTGCAAAAATAGTCACTTCAAATTATCGATTATACATTCTCTTTTATTTAAATAATATTTTTCTCACTTTTTTTATTATTATTTCACACCTACCCACCTAACACACACTATCTATTTTCTCTTAATGTCCTCTTCGTAAGAGTTACATCTCTCTCTTTCTTCTTCTCCTTCTTCTTCTTCTTTTGTAATTTGGGTTTGATTATGGTCCATGATTTCGGGCTTGTTTGATATGTGATTTCAAACAACAATTTGTGTTAACATTGAAAATTGTGGTTCTAAAAAGAAAAGGTGTGTTTGGTAAAGGTGTTTGATTAAGAGTGTTTGAGTTACAGTTCTTAATTTAGGTTGTTTAAATACTGTATTTTGAGAACTCATCTAGACCAATTTTTAGTTTTTAAGTAACCTTGTTGAATGACATTGTTGTAAATATATTAAAAATTGTGGGACTTAGATGATTTGACCAAACACGGAACAGCATGTGAGAGACTCTTCTCTTTCTCTTTCCTCAATAGTTTCCTTTTCCTCTCTTTCTTTTTTATTTCACACCTACAGGTCTTTGCCTTCTTTGTATCTTGTGGGAAGCACTTTGTTATGAGCATCACCATTAAATCCTTGGATTTTTAGGTGATAACAAAGGGCCCGGTATGATATTATGAATCTGAGGAGTGAGGACCATGAAAGTAATTGTGGTAGAGATAGACCGAGGAGTCTTATCAGAAACCATAATAATTCGAGATTTAGAAGTAAATTACAATCGTACACACTATCAATGAAGTATGTTGCAAATTTCCCTTGGAGGTTAGAATTTTTGTACAAATTTCACAAAACTCATCTCACAATATTGATAGAACCAAATGTGAAATCTATTTAAGAGGAAAAGAAAGAGTATGGAGAAATCACTAAGGGAGATGAAGATGGAGATGAAGGAAAGAGACCTGTGGGTTTTGAGAGGGAAAATTTCTCTCTTATCACTGTATATGTTAGATGAGATCTCACTTCTGAAAAAAAACACACACACACACAAATAATTATGTTTTTTCACTTATAAAAAAATGTTATTAGAAATATGGTACTCAACATTTTTTGCATTATGAGTATTTTAAAACACGTGTTTTTACAACACTTTTTAAACTACAGTTTTCGCATCATTTTGAACACCAATACTTAAACTCTACTACCAAAAATGTTGGGTTTGATTATGAGCAGTGATTTTGGGCGGATGAAGTAGTGATTTTCGGATTGATTTTGGGTGGTGATTTTAGGCGAATTTCTCCGGTGATATTGCTACTAGTCAAAAGCAACATACATTAAATAAGTTGAGCTTCTCCAAGATACATGGATCATTTTCTAAACAATATGAATGAAATCAACAATCTTAAGTCCATATTCTATGTGAAACAATATAGTAATCGCATTGCACACATCAATTAATCTGCTTCAGTACTTGCATTCCTCCGTAATAACATAACCGTTACACCTAATTCAGAGCTGAATTGGACCTAAAAGGGCAGCCCATGAATAGATTGTACAAAGTACACAGTTCAACTTGTGCTCAAGCTTTGATAGTCTCCTCTTTATCTCCTTCAAAACCCTTTTCCTTATAACAAGTAGTATACATCAACTATGAATGTAAATGATAATCTGCCACTAAAATATGTCAGATCAAAATCATCAAAACAATGTGATCAAGGATACAGTGAATATGATCCCAGTTCCTAAAACCTTTATAAATTAAGAATGTTAATAGTTCATACTCACATGATCAGCATCCAGATGAACATGGTTCTGTCCATAGCCATGTTAGTGGAGGCCAAAATATCTAACAATAGCTTGGAGAGTCTACTAGCTAATTAAACACAAGACTGTCATGAACACCATTAAGCCCTTTGATCAGAAAAATAAATACAAATCCCTTTACATCGAGCAGATTCTTGAGCTGGAACAGAGAAGTAACAATCATAATGCAATAAATATGGTTTAAAAAGTGTTGTGAAAACATGCGTTTAAAATATTCATAATGCAAAAAATGTGTTTGGCACTTGATAAGGACATTTTCGGCATAAATATTTCTCTTAAAATCTTTGATCTGACAGGATAAAAACACCTCGCTTGATTATTCATTAGGACAGACGTCCTACACCTCCATGAGATCCGTCAGCTTCATAGAGATCCATCAGCTTCACAGAAATCCGTCGGATACTTAGTAGTTAGTCCTGACGAGTGGTAGGCACATAAAAACCAACGGATAGGTTTAAAGTATAGCACGATAGAGGGATGATGCCAAAACCGACGGATGGATTTGTATGAACCCGATGGTTGAATATGTTGGGCCCCACAAACCTTTACATGTGCTCTACTCATAAACCCCTACATGGAAATAACTTGCACACCACATCCAAAGACCGTATTCACGTTTATATCTTCCCAATATGAAAGGAAATCCCTAGAATCTCAGAGCGTCAACTCCAAGATCTTCTCTACAAGGAAAGACTTCGCGTTCCAAGGGATCTCGGCTAAATCCACCCCACTATATAAGCATCAAACCTCATCTCCCCCAAGGTACGTAAAATTTCCTAACTCTCATACTTTAGAGTTTTGGGAGATTCTTCTACTGCTAACTTAACCTTCGGAGGGTTTTTGACCGGCACCTCACCAATGCTTTCTATTGGTTCTTTGTTCTCTTGTTCTTCGAGTACCCTAATCGGTGCGCATGTGGATGATTAACTCACTAACAATTTTTGTGCATCATCAGCACTAAATTTCAAATAACATATTTTAAAATGTGAAAAAAAAAAAAACATAATTGTATATTTAATATGTGTATGTGTTTTTTTTTTTTTAAGTGATGATTGTATAGTAAAAGAATACTATTTTATTTAAGGAGAGAGAAAAAGAAAAGAGAGAGGAAAAAAAAAAAAAAAGGAGAATGACAAAGAGGCGGGCTAGTGGGAGAAAGAGAAAGAAAAAAAGTTTGGTTTTGTAACTGGACCCCATGATTTTCAACTTATTTACAAAAAGACCAATCAATTAACGTTACTAAAAATTAAAAACTAGTATGGGTTAATTTTCAAAATACATGTTTTAAGTATCCTAATTCGAGAATTGTAACTCAAACACCCAAAATAAAACATCACTACAAACAAGTTTTTTTTTTTTTTTTTTCTTTCTCTTACAATTTTCATTGTTTAAACACTGAAAACTGTTGTTTGAACATCGCTACCAAATAGGCTCTATTTCTCCAATGGCCTTACATCATATCTTTTCCTATCACTATAATTAATTTGTACATATAAACTTTATGAAGTAGGTTGGGTTAGTATTCTCTTGGTCGTTTGGGTAAAGGTGATCCAGTTTTGAATCCATCCAATGACATTATAGAAATTTATTGGATAGTTCGGGAGCATTACTCCCTCCTCCCACATAAAAGAGGTGGGTTCCATGGTGAGAGGAGGAAACAATGCTCTAACTACGCAATAATTACTCCATGTGAATTGATATCGAGATATTTTTCTACCTATAGTTCTGATAGCTTTTGTTTTATTTTTGAGGTATCAAAGCACAATAGTGCAACAACCACGGGAAATTATTGTGTACTCCCGGAGTACCATAAATGTATGCTCCCTCCTCTCACATGAATGGTGGACCCCACTAATTAAATTCATGATGGGACCCATCATTTATGTGAGAGAAGGAAGTACGCATTTATAGTATTCCGGGAGTACCTAATAATTTTCTATCAACCACCTTTTTTTTGAGAAACTTTTCCAACAACCACCTATCTTTGAAAGAAAGTATTATATTGTATTTATGAGGTTCAAGAACCAACTGTTTTTGAAAGAAAATATAATATTGCATTTATTACTGAAAAGAATAGCTCGTTCCCAGGCAAGTTAAGCTAGGGACACACTTATTTCCACACCTTGTTTATGCGTATGTGTATATATATATATATATATATATATATATATATATATATATATATATATATATATGACCGTAGAAAAAGATGTGTCCTTCCTGGCATTATATTCACCTTTGCATCTATGGAAAGCGCAACGGCCAGCCAGCTGTCTCTGGCAAAACTCTCGTACTGCATTTATGATAGAAAAGAATAGCTCTGTCATAAGGGCCTTTGCATATTGATTAAGGTTAAATAACTATTTTGGCTTCACTTTTAATTTATTCCTTATTCTTAGCAAAATATAGGTAGAAATCCTATTTTGGTTTTTATATTTTAGAGTCATAATTAATTTGATTTCTACATTTTAATAATAACTAATTTGGTCCTTATTATTTTTTAACTTACAATTAATTTAGTCTCTACCGTTAAGTTATTAACAGAAAATATCTACATGGCAAACGATTTGAACGTTTGACACACATGTGACTAATAAAATAATAATAAAATATTTAATTGTTATTAAAAAAAAGGCCACATAAGCAATTTTAAAAATAAAAAATCCATGTAAAAAAAATTAAAATTAAAATTTTGAATGAATTTAAAGAATTTTTTTTTCCCAACTTTCTTGGTAATCAAACACAACAACCTAGATCTTATTATTATAGAGGTGGAACGTCTTCTCTCTCTCTCTCTAGAGAAGAACAGGAGGAACTAGCACGTAGTAATAAGAAAGTTAAAAACGTCGGCCATGCAGGCTTCCATGAAGGTCAGGAGTCCATTCCGTCAACGACGAGCCAAGGTTACAGCCCTTGGAACTATGAAGCCTCATTCAAAGACAAGCTGGTAGGCGAGATACCAGGTGCTTTCACGCAGGCGTTTAGCTTTGGAGATCTTATGGATGATGACATGGAGTCGGATGACGAGGTAGAAGCTATTTGTGAAGGTCTTCTAGCAGTGAGATTCTCCAAGGATCTTAAGCAACGAATACGCACACCATGGGCTAAAGCCCTCATTGTGAAGGTGTATGGCCGGTCAGTTGGTTTCAACTACATCCACAATAGGCTTTTGTCTCTGTGGAAACCAGCAGGTAGATTAGATTGCGTGGATTTAGGGAACGGCTTCTTTGTCACACGGTTCTACCTAAGAGAAGATTTCGAAACAGTATTGAAAAGGGGACCGTGGTTTATCGGGGGATTTTTTCTGTCCATTATTCGTGGGAGCCAAATTTTCACCCGGCGACGGCTAATGTTTCTTCCATTGCCGCCTGGATAAGGCTGAATGAATTGCCGATTGAATATTATCATGCTGAAGCGCTTCACCAAATAGGTAAGACAATAGGTAATGTCTTAAGGGTGGACACTCATATGGCCTCTGAAATGAGAGGAAGGTTTGCTAGGCTTTGTGTCCAAGTTGATGTGAATAAACCTCTAGCCACGGCTATTTTGATCGGTAAGTTCGAACAACCTATTTGCTACGAGGGAATTCATAAGCTGTGCTTTGCTTGTGGGAGAATGGGGCACACTCAGGAATTCTGCCCTCAAGTTGTCCGGCAAGATTTGCCAACAAAGAAGGCGGAGACGGTGGCAGAAGGGGAGCGGGAGGTAGGCTCATGCAATGAACGTGTTACGGATAATGACAAATCTGATCAGGGGCCCACTGAAAGCGTGCTTGCCAACGAGCAGATGGGAGATACGGATGGGAGGTACGGGCCATGGGTAGTGGTTACGCGCAAGAAGAATGGGACAAAGAGTCAGAGGAGTGGTGAGGTGTCTATGGTACAAGGGAAGGGCCATCTCCAGCAGCGCCAAAAAAGGAGCGAGTCTGTTTTGAGGACAAATTTTGTCCCACGCCAGACTGAAGCCAGGAGTGAAACGGCTAGGGAGGCAAAACGTAAACTTGATGGGTCTGCCAGAAATAGTGCTAGCCAACTTATTGTGAGTGAGCCCAATCGGCGGGCCCAAGGCAGAGAGTAACCCAAAGTTAAAAGAGTTGGACCTTACTAATACTCGGTTTGATGTGGACTTAAGCAAGCCCAGTCCGAATCATAAGACTTCAGTGAAGGGTATGAAGATCCTTGCTCAGTTAAGGGCTTCCCAATCTTTGATGGTGAGCGCCGTTGGAGAAGCTTCCTCTGCCTACCATTATTCAACGAGCCTTTCCCATGAGCATGAGCTTCACGATGCAAGTGCAAGCTGTAGCAACTATGGTGGACATCAAAAGGCTTCTATTTCCCAATTTCAATTAACAACCGGTCAACAAGTCGTGGCGGGTCAAGATCTTCGAGGTCGTGGCAGCCACGATCCGGGTGATGGCAATCCCGAGTCCACATCCAGTCAAACTACCGTGGTGGGCCAGGTTCTTCAAGGGAGTGGCAATCGAGACCCCGGAGGTGGTAAGTTCGATTCAGGTAGTGCGTTGGGTCATCGGAGAGCTTCAGATACCATGGAATTGGAGCCTTCCTCTGATAAACCCATGGATTCTTTGGAGAAGCAAGCCCACTGTGTCGCTAATTTAGATGCTTTAGTTGATGGGTGTGTCTAGTCCGGCCGTGGCTTTTTCAGAAATGGAGGTGGGGATTTGTCAGCTCAATCTGTTCATGCCGTGGGGCAAGGGACAAAGGAGGGAGATGATGAGGTGGAGCGGATGGAGTTTGAGGGGGAGGGCGAAGCCGTTGCCACCTGCTAATTAGTGGTTCCTCGTTGATTGCCATAGTCCTCATGAATATAATAGTGTGGAATTGCAGGGGTGCCTCGAAGCCCTCTTTTCTTAAGCATGTTAGTGCGTTGGTTCACTCTCATAATCCAACGTTAATGGTGGTAATGGAAACTCGAATTGGGGGCGAAAGGGCTAAGCAGATCACTGATAGAATGCCTTTTGATGGAGCTTACCACATGGAGACTATTGGTTATGCTGGTGGTCTTTGGATGCTCTGGAACTCAGATAGAGTGGAGGTTACTCCTTTGTCCAGCACTGAGCAAGAGATCCATGCAGTAGTTAAGGTACGAAATTCAAACTCTAGCTGGATGTTAACTGCTATTTATGCTAGTCCTAGGACTGCTGAAAGACATATTCTGTGGAATAATTTAGCTAAAGTTTCTGAGCCTCATAACATGCCTTGGGTGGTAGCGGGTGATTTTAATGAACCGCTTATAGGCGAGGATAAATTTGGGGGTAGAGCAGTAAGTGTCAATAAGTCTCTGTTGTTTAAAGAATGTTTGGACAAGTGTAGTATGATAAACATCGGTTTTTCTGGTCCCCGGTTCACTTGGACTAACAGGAGGGATCTGCATGGCCTCATTCAAGAAAGGATAGATAGATTTTTTGTGAATCCTAGTTGGTGCCTGTTATACCCAGAAGCAAAAGTGGTGCATCTTACTAGGTGTCATTCAGACCACTGTCCAGTTTTACTGGAGATGCAGCCAAGAGGTGGTGGGGGGAGAAATAGACCTTTTAAGTTCCAAACTTGCTGGCTGTCTGACCCTTCCTTTCCTGCCATAGTGTCTCGGTCTTGGAGTCAATCTGAAATGCTAGTGGATGCCATTAGTAAGTTTACTGATGAGGCTACTAGGTGGAATAGGATGCAATTTGGGAATATCTTTAATAGAAAGAAGAATATCATGGCAAGGCTTAATGGCATCCAGCAAGCCCTAGCTAATAGGCCTTCAACCTTTCTCATTAATCTTGAAAATGAGTTGATTAAAGAGCTAGATGTTGTGCTTAATCAAGAGGAGGAGATATGGGCCTTAAAATCGCGAGTTAATTGGTTGGTTCAAGGTGATAGAAACACTAACTTTTACCATGTTTCTACCTTGGTGAGGAGGAAACGGAATCAGATTTTGGCGATTAAGGATTCAGTTGGGGAGTGGATCTTTGAGGAAAGGGCTATCAAGGAGCACATTAGAAATG
The DNA here is from genome assembly GCA_035136125.1 of Quercus rubra. Classification (NCBI taxonomy): domain Eukaryota; kingdom Viridiplantae; phylum Streptophyta; class Magnoliopsida; order Fagales; family Fagaceae; genus Quercus; species Quercus rubra. Next base: position 15,788 of record JAXUIC010000654.1, read on the forward strand.
GGTTTGAGGGTATTTATACCTCTTCCTTTTCCTGTGTTTCCCGAGCTACCCCCTTTTTTTTCTCGCTGGCAAGTTAGTCTTTCTGAAGAGGAGAATCATAGCATTGGGGGTGTTGCTTCGGAGGATGAAATTAAAGCGGCGTTATGGTCTTTGAAAGCTTTCAAAGCACCGGGGCTGGATGGCTTGCATGCCGGGTTCTTCCATAGGTTTTGGTTGATTGTGGGTAGCTCGGTGGTTAATGTTGTGAAGAAGGTGTTTTTGGAGAGAAAAGTCCCGGATTATCTTAATAAAACACACATTGCCCTCATTCCTAAAATCCAAAGGCCGGAAACGATTGCTAATTATAGGCCGATTAGTCTATGCAACACCGTTTACAAAATCATTACTAAGATCATTGTTGCTCGTATAAGGCCTTACTTGGATAAGCTTATTTCCCCCCTTCAAGCAGCGTTTGTTCCCGGAATGAAAGGAGTTGATAATGCAATTATAGTGCAAGAAGTTATTCACTCTTTGAGCAAGAAAAGAGGGAAAGTGTGCTACATGGCCTTGAAGATTGATCTAGAGAAGGCTTATGACAAGCTTGAGTGGAGTTTCATTAGGGATATGCTCATTCGAGCTAATTTGCCGACTGATTTGATTGAGATTATTATGAGTTGCATATCCACCGTCTCTACTTCCATCTTGTTTAATGGTGAAGCCTTGGAGCCGATATTCCCTTCTAGAGGGATAAGGCAAGGAGACCCTCTTTCTCCATACCTGTTTATTCTTTGTATGGAGTATTTGGGTCATCTTATTGTGGAAAAATGCAGTGCTAAGCTGTGGCAGCCTGTTAAGGCGTCTGGTAGTGGGCCGGCTTTCTCTCATTTGTTTTTTGCGGACGATTTGGTTTTGTTTGCAAAGGCTGATAGCACTAATTGCTCTACCATTAGAGATGTTTTGGACGAGTTTTGTAGCATATCTGGGCAAACAATTAGTGAGGCAAAGTCTAGAGTGTATTTCTCGCCTAATGTGGATAGGGATACTAGGGAATCATTAAGTGATATCCTTGGTTTTGCTTCCACTCATTCGCTTGGTAAGTACCTTGGGATTCCTATTAGGCATCCGAGATCCTCCTCCCATGAGTACAATTTTGTTTTGGATAGGGTTAAGCAAAAACTTGCTGGATGGAAGGCGAATATGCTTTCCTTGGCTGGTCGTGCCATTCTTGTTCAAGCCTCTTCTGCGGCAATTCCATCCTATGTTATGCAGTGTGCTAAGTTACCAGGAAGAATTTTGGATGGGATTGATCGAGTTAATAGAAGCTTCCTATGGGGAACCACGGAGACCACTAAAAAGATTCATTGGGTGGGGTGGCAAAAAGTTACTAGAACAAAAGAGGAAGGAGGGCTTGGGTTGCAGGCAGCTAAAGGTAGAAATACAGCCCTCCTTGCCAAGCTTAATTGGCGTTTGCACACGGAAAGAGAAGCCCAGTGGGCTTAAGTCCTTTGGCAAAAGTATCACAGCAATAGAAGACTCAATGCTAGTAACTCGGACAGATTGCCTTGCTCTCAAGTCTGGACAGCCATAAAACGAGGTAGGGAGATTTTTAATAAGGGTAGTTTGATGATGATTAGCAGGGATAGTAATCTTAGTTTTTGGAGGGGCAATTGGCTGAGAAAAGGTCCTCTTCTGAATTTGATTCAAGGGCCTTTAACTCAAGGTGCAGCTCACTTGGAAGTGAAGGATGTTCTAACAGATACGGGGTGGGACTGGAGCAAAATTCCTTTTGAGCTGCCCTTGGATTTAAAATCCTTGATTCAGGCCATCCCTACCCCCTTCACTAGTAGAGGAAGGGAGAGAATCTCTTGGAAGGGCAACCCAAGAGGCATTTTCGATTTAAAAAGTGCTTATTCTATTGCCATGGGAACAGAAGCTGATCTGGTTATGCGTGATTTTGGGTGGATTTGGAAACTAAATGCTTTGCCCCGCATCAAGATGTTTTTGTGGTTGTGTGCTCATGGAAGTATAGGGGTTAAGGCTTGCCTTATGAGAAGAGAAGTGGTTGAGGAGGAGTCTTGCCCAATCTGTCAAGGGACCTCAGAATCAATTTTACATGCTCTTAGGGACTGCCACAAGATTAAAGAAGTTTGGAGGCAGCTGGGGATCCAAGGGACTGACCGAGTCTTTTGGACAAGTAACCTTCAAGATTGGATCAAGATCAATAGTATTGATAGGAAAAGCTGCCTTCAAGGTAACCCTCCTTGAAATATTATATTTCCAATAGCTGTGTGGAATTTATGGAAGAGTAGAAACATGTTTTTTTTTCAAGAGGAAAAGCCAAAACTAGAATATTTCCAAGGAAATTGCTAACCAGGCTGTGGAGTTTTTGTGTTATGTAGCTTCTCCTAGGAATCCAATCCGAGTTGTGACGAGGAGCATCAGATGGGAAAAACCAGCAATGGGATGGAAGAAATTAAATACTGATGGGACAGTTTTGGGTAGTGTTGGACAAGCTAGGTGTGGTGGTGTTGTTAGAGATGATCATGGTAATTGGATAGCAGGTTTCACAAGACATATAGGGGCTACTGACAGTTTTGCAGCTGAGCTTTGGGGCCTAAGGGATGGTCTTAGCTTGTGCCATTCCTTAAATATCACTTGCCTTGTTGTAGAGTTGGATGCTCAAACAGTGGTTGATGTCCTTAGGAACTATAGCTATGATAATAGGATTATATCTCCTATAATGGATGATTGCAGGCAGCTGGTGTTATGTTTCCAGCAAATTTAGATCAAGCTGTTAAAAAATGTTTTTTGAAAAAGCTGAGTGTTTGGCTAGCACTTATAAAAATGGCAGTTTGAGGGATAAATTACCAAAAAGGACAATGTATATATAAGAGCATTTCCAGCAGGTTAGACAAATTTTTGTGCTATTTGGACAATCAACAGTGACATTTATCTTTTGCCTATCCACTTTTTTAATTTTTATTTTGTAATCAAATTTATTCTTTTTTAATATTTATTTTTTCTTTTTCTATTCATTCTCAACAATTATATTTTTCAACAAAAAGTGTTACATCCATAATATTTTTTGCAATACTTTCATAAGAATCATAACAAAATCTTATATGAAAAGTTGTTATTAGTTCTAATTTGAACCCATTACTGAAATTATATTTTTACTCATTAATATTAGCTAATTACTTAAAATTTATTGTGAAAATATTGTGCTAATATTTTTAAATTGTGATTTCTAATTCTTTGCCTTTTTTTTCCCTCCATACGTTTCCTTCTCCTTTTTTTTTTCTCTTGTATTTTGTCCACCACACACGTATACATTATTTTGTCCACATCCTCTCCTTTTTCTTTTTCTTTACTTCCACAGCTCCACTTTCTAGAAGCTCCTCATTCTTTCATTCTTTCCTCTTTTATTTTTCCTTTACTTCCACTTGATGATTCCAGAAGCTCTCCAGCTCTCTTAATTTCTTCTTTTTTTTTTTTTTTTTTTTTTTTTTTTTTCCCACTTGATTCCAGAAGCTCTCCACAAATCACTGCTGATGCTATACACTTCTGCTTCTTGACTTATATGAAGCAAATTGCTCGCGGACCTGAACTAAACATTGAGAAGCCTCACGACCTTGAAGTCATTGGATACGGAATCGAATCCGAACCCAACACGTGGGTTCGGTCTTTCTTCGTCTTCCTCTTCTTCTTCTTTCTTTCTGTCTTTCTGCGTGTTTATGGTTGTTTGGCCGTGGGTTTGTGCTATTTGATTTATGTAGTTTTGGATTGTAGTTTGTGTTTTGGGTAATGATTTTTTTGTGTGTTCTTTGGGTTGATTTCTCATGGGTATGGGTTGGTTATGATTTCTCTGTTCTTTGGGTTGATTTTTCACGGAGAGGGCAGAGCAGAGAGAAGAGATGGGAGACGTGAGGTTAGGCGTTGAGAGAACTGATTAATTTCATAGGTATTTTCGTAATTCCATCATCAGCAACGGTAACCCATCAAACGCGCAGTGTACGTTTTCATTTATGGACCCTCAAAAGTCCATAAATTTTCCGCGTTTAGTCCGCGTTTTTGGCCTATGCCCAAAATGCAACTTTTATCAAAAAGTTGCATTTTGGGCTTAACCAAACGCAATTTTAGGCTGGCTTTTTTCAAAAAGCCCTTTTTGAGCTCAAAACGTGGAAACAAACGGGCACTAAATGTCAGCACAGTGAGGCACAATTTCAAAATGAAGCATAAAACTAAAAGCTACTTAACCCAGCCCACGGAAACCAGAATCGATTTTTCTTTCTTTCTAATAATTCAATTGTTACAATAAGTGGGAAAGGGGAGATTCGAACATAAGAGAACCTAGATATTTAAGGGACAAACTCAATGATTTTATGACAGTTATTGTGCAGACACTAGATACAGGCCTCCAATTATGCAGACTTATGGAATATGGATGCAGAAGCATGAAGAAAACGGCCCACCCAGTGGCCTTATGGATGGAGCCTGTTAACATATGGCCTAAGGGTTAATCAACTGGTGTCTACAATTTGTTTAATTTATTTATGTAATTGGTTAAACCTTGATTTCTTTTCCTATTTGCTTAGGGAATTTAATTCCATTTCTTACTAGGTTAGTAAAACTATTTTCTTTTCCTAATAGGACAATAAGTTTGGAACTCTATTTGAAGAATCCAGGGATCAGTGTTGTTTTACAATTTGCTTGAGTAGTAAAGTTTATTCTTGGAGTTTTTCCTTTGTTAGCTTGGTACTGATTCCCAAGTTTTGTTTTCTCTTGCTTTGGGCTAATTCTTGGCAAACATGATTCCTAGGTAAATGTAATTTTGCTGTTTTTGTTAAATTTGCGATGCCTTAGTTATAATACAAGGGCCTTCAGATATCCATAAAATAATAATAATAATAATAAATATAATTTTAATGTATTTTGCAATTTGCACAACTTAAATAAAAATGACTTCGAAATGTTTTAGGTTTCAACTTCAAGTTGGAGAGAAATGGAGCAAAGGAAGGTCGAAAACAACAAGGGTAGAAATAGTGGAGGTAATGGAGTCTATGAGCTTAGTGAAACAGAATAACAGGAATATACGTGCCTGACCCCAGTTTAACCCAGATTGATTGAAAAAATATCTACAAACCCAATCCTGAATTTGTTAAGATTAAGAATTTGTTGATGGTTGTGATTGTGATATGTTTTTAAGTAATACTTTTGGTGTGTTATGTTTTCCCTAACAAATGTTAAAGAGGAAGGCAGTCATATATTTTGATTTGAAAAGGAAAGTAACTAATGAAATTTTTAATTTTCTTTGGAATTTATATGGAAGATCACACTACCCCTGCACAGACAGTTTTAAAAGACAACGTTCAAACTTTGCCAATTCTACAGCTCCCAAGATCATTCAAACCATAGGGTACGTACTTCAGTACCATAATTTCACCTAAGCTTTTGCATATATTACATTAAAAGGATGTTGATTTCCCTCAAATATAGTTGCAACCTAGAAGTCTAATTGACAACTTCAATAACCGCACTGACAGTGTCCTCTAGAGCTTAGGTGCATTCTAATCCATCATACGGATACACAAATAATAAAAGATTGAGAACAAACTTGATAATACCAACATGACAACATTCAAGTTATCATAATATTATATCCCTTGTAAGCTCAAACAAGAATGTCATCTTAAATCATAACAGTATATGCCACTTACATTGCTTTGCACATATTCAGAGCTCAATCCTAAAATCTTCTCTCCATATGCACCCAATCCACCTCTGATAAGCCCAGAACCAGCTCCATAAAATGCATTCCCAAATGGATTAGGCGGAGCATTTGCTGCATTTACTGGTGGTCTTGGCACCCCAGGCTGGGTCCCCACATTGTTGTACATTTCTGTAATTGAACCCAACAAAAAACAAGGCCACAATTGCACCCAAAAGCACAGCTCAAGTTTAAGTCATCCAAGGAGGCTACTATTGCTAAATTTCACAACCAAAATTTTCAGTTTCTGATTAAACGTCAGCACAGTGAATCACAATTTTAAAATGAAGCATAAAACTAAAACTCTAAAAGCTACCTACCCGGCTCATGAAAACCAGAATCTGTCCTTTTCTTCTTTTTTTTAATAATTAAATTGTTACAATAAGTGGGGAAGGGGAGATCCGAATCTCGGTTCTCCTCATAAAGGAGACCAAGTAATGCCCACTAAGCTACAAGGCTCTTGACAGAAAACCTGAATCTGCTAAATCCTATTTAGTTCCCAAATAGTTAAGCAACTTTCTTCCACTATCCAATTCTCCTCCTTAG
>JAXUIC010000024.1:0-97607 GCA_035136125.1 Quercus rubra
GGTTGGAACAAAAGGTAATGATAATTTTTATTTTATCTCTTTCTCATCCTTTTCCAACTATTTTGGCTAGAAATGAAGCCATAATGGTATTTTTTAAATCTTTGAATCTTTTTGCTATTTTTTTTAATTTTCTATTTCGCGTCGGGTTAGAACGAAACGGAACGATAATTTTTATATTTTCTTTCTCGGCCTTTTCAACCTGTTTTGACTCGAAAGGAAGCCATAATAGTATTTTTTAATTTTTTGAACTTTTTTGCTATTTTATTTGAATTTTCTACTACGCTTCGTGTAGGAACGGAATGGATCGATAATTTTTTTTTTCTCTTTCTCGGCATTTTCCAACCTGTTTTGGCTTGAAATGAAGTCATAATGGCAAATTTTAATTCTTTCAATTTTATTTCTATTTTTTTGGAATTTTCATTTTCCCGTTGGATTGGAACGAAACGAAACGATAATTTTTATTTTCTCCCTTTCTCATCTTTTCCAAACCTATTTTGGCTTGAAAAGAATACATAACTGTATTTTTTATTTTTTTGAATTTTTTGCTATTTTTTTGGAATTTTCTATTACGCGTCGGGTTGGAACGAAACGTAATGATAATTTTTATTTTGTCTCTTTCTCATCCTTTCCAACCTATTTTGGCTAGAAATGAAGCCATAATGGTATTTTTTAAATCTTTGAACCTTTTTGCTATTTTTTTTTAATTTTCTATTTCGGGTCGGGTTGGAACGAAACGGAACGATAATTTTTATATTCTCTCTTTCTCGGCCTTTTCCAACCTGTTTTGACTTGAAAGGAAGCCGTAATTGGTATTTTTAAATTTTTTGAACTTTTTTTGACAATTTTTTTGGGATTTCCTATTTCGCTCGGGTGGAACGAATCGGAACGATAATTTTCATATTCTCTCTTTCCCGGCATTTTCCAACCTATTTCGCTTGAAATAAAGGCATAATGGTTATATTTTAATTTTTTTTGAATTTTTTTGCTATTTTCTTGAAATTTTCAAAATTACGCTTCGCGGTAGAAACGAAATGTATATATAATTTTTTTTTTCTCTCTTTCTCATCCTTTTCCAATCTATTTGGCTTGAAATGAGTCATCATGCGTATTCGTTAACTTTTTGAAATTTTTTGCTATTTTTTGGAATATTTCTATTTAGCGTAGGGGTAGGAACGGAACGGAGTGGAACGGTAATTATATTTTCTTATGGTTTCGGCCTTTTCAAACCTATTTTGGCGCGACAGGACGTCATAAAGGGTATTTTTTTAATTTTTTGAACATTTGGTACTATTTTTTTGAATTTCCATTTACGCGTTGGTAGGAACGGAACAGACCATATAATTTTATATTTTTTTTGTTTTCTCGGCATTTCCCAACCTATTTTGGCTTTGAAATGAGGCCTAATGTATTCGTTAACCCTTTTGAAACTTTTTGCTATTTTTTTAGATTTTCTATTTAGCGTCGGGTAGAACGGACGGAGTGGAATGGAATTATTATTTTCTTTCTTTCTCGTGCCTTTTCAAACCTATTTTGGCTAGACAGGAAGTCATAAAGGTATTTTTTTAATTTTTTTGAACATTTTTACTATTTTTTTTGGAATTTCCATTACGCGTTCGGTAGGAACGGAACAGACCAATAATTTTATATTTTTTTTTGTTTCTCGGCATTTTCCAACCTATTTTGGCTTGAAATGAGGCCATAATGGTATTCGTTAACTTTTTGAACCTTTTTGCTATTTTTTTTTAATTTTCTATTTCGGGTCGGTCGTCGGAAACGAAACGGAAACGATAATTTTTATTTTCTCCCTTTCTCATCTTTTCCAAACCTATTTTGGCTTTGAAAAGAATACATAACTGTTTTTTTTATTTTTTTGAATTTTTTGCTATTTTTTTGGAATTTTCTATTTAGCGTCGGGTAGGAACGGAACGGAGTGGAACGGTAATTATTATTTTCTTTCGTCTCGGCCTTTTCAAACCTATTTTGGCTAGACAGGAAGTCATAAAGTATTTTTTAATTTTTTGAATATTTTTGACTATTTTTTTGGAATTTTCTACTACGCGTCGTGTAGGAACGGAACAGACCAATAATTTTTTATTTTTTCTGTTTCTCGGCATTTTCCAACCTATTTTGGCTTGAAATGAAGCCATAATGGTATATTTTAATTTTTTCAATTTTTATTGCTATTTTTTTGGAATTTTCAATTTCGCGTTGGGTAGGAACAAAACGAAACGAAACGATAATTTTTATTTTCTCCCTTTCTCATCTTTTTCAAACCTATTTTGGCTTGAAAAGAATACGTAATGGTATTTTTTTTAATTTTTTTAATTTTTTGATATTTTTTTTGAATTTTCTATTACGCGTCGGGTTGGAATAACAAAACGTAATGATAATTTTTATTTTATCTCTTTCTCATCCTTTTCCAACCTATTTTGGCTAGAAATGAAGCCATAATGGTATTTTTTAAATCTTTGAATCGTTTTGCTATTTTTTTTAATTTTTTATTTCGCGTCGGGTTAGAACGAAACGGAACGATAATTTTTATATTTTCTCTTTCTCGGCCTTTTCCAACCTGTTTTGACTCGAAAGGAAGCCATAACGGTATTTTTTTAATTTTTTGAACTTTTTGCTATTTTATTTGAATTTTCTACTACGCTTCGTGTAGAAATGGAATGGATCGATAATTTTTTTTTTTCTCTTTCTCGGCATTTTCCAACCTGTTTTGGCTTGAAATGAAGTCATAATGGCAAATTATTTTAATTCTTTCAATTTTATTTCTATTTTTTTTGGAATTTTCATTTTCCCGTTGGATTGGAACGAAACGAAACGATAATTTTTATTTTCTCCCTTTCTCATCTTTTCCAAAACCTATTTTGGCTTGAAAAGAATACATAACTGTTTTTTTTTTATTTTTTTGAATTTTTTTCTATTTTTTTGGAATTTTCTATTTAGCGTCGGGTAGAACGGAACGGAGTGGAACGGTAATTATTATTTTCTTTCTTTCTCGGCCTTTTCAAACCTATTTTGGCTAGACAGGAAGTCATAAAGGTATTTTTTAATTTTTTGAATATTTTTGACTATTTTTTTGGAATTTTCTACTACGCGTCAGTGTAGGAACGAAACAGACCAATAATTTTTTATTTTTTCTGTTTCTCGGCATATTCCAACCTATTTTGGCTTGAAATGAAGCCATAATGGTATATTTTAATTTTTTCAATTTTATTGCTATTTTTTTGGAATTTTCAATTTCGCGTTGGGTAGGAACGAAACGAAACGAAACGATAATTTTTATTTTTCTCCCTTTCTCATCTTTTTCAAACCTATTTTGGCTTGAAAAGAATACGTAATGGTATTTTTTTTAATTTTTTTAATTTTTTGATATTTTTTTTGAATTTTATATTACGCGTCGGGTTGGAACAAAACGTAATGATAATTTTTATTTTATCTCTTTCTCATCCTTTTCCACCTATTTTGGCTAGAAATGAAGCCATAATGGTATTTTTTAAATCTTTGAATCGTTTTTGCTATTTTTTTTTAATTTTTTATTTCGCGTCGGGTTAGAACGAAACGGAACGATAATTTTATATTTTCTCTTTCTCGGCCTTTTCCAACCTGTTTTGACTCGAAAGGAAGCCATAACGGTATTTTTTAATTTTTTGAACTTTTTTGCTATTTTATTTGAATTTTCTACTACGCTTCGTGTAGGAACGGAATGGATCGATAATTTTTTTTTTTTCTCTTTCTCGGCATTTTCCAACCTGTTTTGGCTTGAAATGAAGTCATAATGGCAAATTTTAATTCTTTCAATTTTATTTCTATTTTTTTGGAATTTTCATTTTCCCGTTGGATAGGAACGAAACGAAACGATAATTTTTATTTTCTCCCTTTCTCATCTTTTTCAAACCTATTTTGGCTTGAAAAGAATACATAACTGTATTTTTTATTTTTTTGAATTTTTTGCTATTTTTTTGGAATTTTCTATTACGCGTCGGGTTGGAACGAAACGTAATGATAATTTTTATTTTGTCTCTTTCTCATCCTTTTCCAACCTATTTTGGCTAGAAATGAAGCCATAATGGTATTTTTTAAATCTTTGAATCTTTTTGCTATTTTTTTTTAATTTTCTATTTCGGGTCGGATTGGAACGAAACGGAACGATAATTTTTATATTCTCTCTTTCTCGGCCTTTTCCAACCTGTTTTGACTTGAAAGGAAGCCGTAATGGTTTTTTTAAATTTTTTGAACTTTTTTTCCTATTTTTTTGGGATTTCCTATTTCGCGTCGGGTTGGAACGAAACGGAACGATAATTTTCATATTCTCTCTTTCCCGGCTTTTTCCAACCTATTTTCGCTTGAAATAAAGGCATAATGGTATATTTTAATTTTTTTGAATTTTTTTGCTATTTTCTTGAAATTTTCAATTACACTTCGGGTAGAAACGAAATGTAATAATAATTTTTATTTTCTCTCTTTCTCATCCTTTTCCAACCTATTTTGGCTTGAAATGAGGCCATAATGGTATTCGTTAACTTTTTGAAATTTTTTGCTATTTTTTTGGAATTTTCTATTTAGCGTCGGGTAGGAACGGAACGGAGTGGAACGGTAATTATTATTTTCTTTCTTTCTCGGCCTTTTCAAACCTATTTTGGCTAGACAGGAAGTCATAAAGGTATTTTTTAATTTTTTGATTATTTTTGACTATTTTTTTGGAATTTTCTACTACGCGTCGTGTAGGAACGGAACAGACCAATAATTTTTTATTTTTTCTGTTTCTCGGCATTTTCCAACCTATTTTGGCTTGAAATGAAGCCATAATGGTATATTTTAATTTTTTCAATTTTATTGCTATTTTTTTGGAATTTTAAATTTCGCGTTGGGTAGGAACGAAACGAAACGAAACGATAATTTTTATTTTCTCCCTTTCTCATCTTTTTCAAACCTATTTTGGCTTGAAAAGAATACGTAATGGTATTTTTTTAATTTTTTTAATTTTTTGATATTTTTTTTGAATTTTCTATTACGCGTCGGGTTGGAATAAAACGTAATGATAATTTTTATTTTATCTCTTTCTCATCCTTTTCCAACCTATTTTGGCTAGAAATGAAGCCATAATGGTATTTTTTAAATCTTTGAATCGTTTTGCTATTTTTTTTTAATTTTTTATTTCGCGTCGGGTTAGAACGAAACGGAACGATAATTTTTATATTTTCTCTTTCTCGGCCTTTTCCAACCTGTTTTGACTCGAAAGGAAGCCATAACGGTATTTTTTAATTTTTTGAACTTTTTTGCTATTTTATTTGAATTTTCTACTACGCTTCGTGTAGGAACGGAATGGATCGATAATTTTTTTTTTTCTCTTTCTCGGCATTTTCCAACCTGTTTTGGCTTGAAATGAAGTCATAATGGCAAATTTTAATTCTTTCAATTTTATTTCTATTTTTTTGGAATTTTCATTTTCCCGTTGGATTGGAACGAAACGAAACGATAATTTTTATTTTCTCCCTTTCTCATCTTTTCGAAACCTATTTTGGCTTGAAAAGAATACATAACTGTTTTTTTTTATTTTTTTGAATTTTTTGCTATTTTTTTGGAATTTTCTATTTAGCGTCGGGTAGGAACGGAACGGAGTGGAACGGTAATTATTATTTTCTTTCTTTCTCGGCTTTTTCAAACCTATTTTGGCTAGACAGGAAGTCATAAAGGTATTTTTTAATTTTTTGAATATTTTTGACTATTTTTTTGGAATTTTCTACTACGCGTCGTGTAGGAACGGAACAGACCAATAATTTTTTATTTTTTCTGTTTCTCGGCATATTCCAACCTATTTTGGCTTGAAATGAAGCCATAATGGTATATTTTAATTTTTTCAATTTTATTGCTATTTTTTTGGAATTTTCAATTTCGCGTTGGGTAGGAACGAAACGAAACGAAACGATAATTTTTATTTTCTCCCTTTCTCATCTTTTTCAAACCTATTTTGGCTTGAAAAGAATACGTAATGGTATTTTTTTAATTTTTTTAATTTTTTGATATTTTTTTTGAATTTTCTATTACGCGTCGGGTTGGAACAAAACGTAATGATAAATTTTATTTTATCTCTTTCTCATCCTTTTCCAACCTATTTTGGCTAGAAATGAAGCCATAATGGTATTTTTTAAATCTTTGAATCGTTTTGCTATTTTTTTTTAATTTTTTATTTCGCGTCGGGTTAGAACGAAACGGAACGATAATTTTTATATTTTCTCTTTCTCGGCCTTTTCCAGCCTGTTTTGACTCGAAAGGAAGCCATAACGGTATTTTTTAATTTTTTGAACTTTTTTGCTATTTTATTTGAATTTTCTACTACGCTTCGTGTAGGACCGGAATGGATCGATAAATTTTTTTTTTCTCTTTCTCGGCATTTTCCAACCTGTTTTGGCTTGAAATGAAGTCATAATGGCAAATTTTAATTCTTTCAATTTTATTTCTATTTTTTTGGAATTTTCATTTTCCCGTTGGATAGGAACGAAACGAAACGATAATTTTTATTTTCTCCCTTTCTCATCTTTTCCAAACCTATTTTGGCTTGAAAAGAATACATAACTGTATTTTTTATTTTTTTGAATTTTTTGCTATTTTTTTGGAATTTTCTATTACGCGTCGGGTTGGAACGAAACGTAATGATAATTTTTATTTTGTCTCTTTCTCATCCTTTTCCAACCTATTTTGGCTAGAAATGAAGCCATAATGGTATTTTTTAAATCTTTGAATCTTTTTGCTATTTTTTTTTAATTTTCTATTTCGGGTCGGATTGGAACGAAACGGAACGATAATTTTTATATTCTCTCTTTCTCGGCCTTTTCCAACCTGTTTTGACTTGAAAGGAAGCCGTAATGGTATTTTTAAATTTTTTGAACTTTTTTTCCTATTTTTTTGGGATTTCCTATTTCGCGTCGGGTTGGAACGAAACGGAACGATAATTTTCATATTCTCTCTTTCCCGGCATTTTCCAACCTATTTTCGCTTGAAATAATGGCATAATGGTATATTTTAATTTTTTTGAATTTTTTTGCTATTTTCTTGAAATTTTCAATTACACTTCGGGTAGAAACGAAATGTAATAATAATTTTTTTTTTCTCTCTTTCTCATCCTTTTCCAACCTATTTTGGCTTGAAATGAGGCCATAATGGTATTTGTTAACTTTCTGAAATTTTTTGCTATTTTTTTGAATTTTAGATTTAGCGTCGGGTAGGAACGGAACGGAACGGAACGATAATTATTATTTTCTCTCTTTCTCGGCCTTTTCAGACCTATTTTGGCTAGACAGGAAGCCATAAAGGTATTTTTTTAATTTTTTGAACATTTTTACTATTTTTTTGGAATTTCCATTACGCGTTGTGTAGGAACGGAACGGACCGGTAATTTTTATTTTTTCTCTTTCTCGGCATTTTCCAACCTATTTTGGCTTCAAATGAAGCCATAATGGTATGTTTTAATTTTTTCAATTTTATTGCTATTTTTTTGGAATTTTCAATTTCGCATTGGGTAGGAACGAAATGAAACGATAATTTTTATTTTCTCCCTTTCTCATCTTTTTCAAACCTATTTTGGCTTGAAAAGAATGCATAACGGTATTTTTTTAAATTTTTGAATTTTTTGATATTTTTTTTGAATTTTCTATTACGTGTCGGGTTGGAACGAAACGTAATGATAATTTTTATTTTATCTCTTTCTCATCCTTTTCCAACCTATTTTGGCTAGAAATGAAGCCATAATGGTATTTTTTAAATCTTTGAATCTTTTTGCTATTTTTTTTTTAATTTTCTATTTTGCGTCGGGTTGGAACGAAACGAAACGATAATTTTTATATTTTCTCTTTCTCGGCCTTTTCCAACCTGTTTTGACTCGAAAGGAAGCCATAATGGTATTTTTGATTTTTTGAACTTTTTTGCTATTTTATTTGAATTTTCTACTACGCTTCGTGTAGGAACGGAATGGTCCGATAATTTTTTTTTTTCTCTTTCTCGGCATTTTCCTACCTGTTTTGGCTTGAAATGAAGTCATAATGGCAAATTTTAATTCTTTCAATTTTATTTCTATTTTTTTGGAATTTTCATTTTCCCGTTAGGTAGGAACGAAACGAAACGGTAATTTTTATTTTCTCCCTTTCTCATCTTTTCCAAACCTATTTTGGCTTGAAAAGAATACATAACTGTATTTTTTATTTTTTTGAATTTTTTGCTATTTTTTTGGAATTTTCTATTACGCGTCGGGTTGGAACGAAACGTAATGATAATTTTTATTTTGTCTCTTTCTCATCCTTTTCCAACCTATTTTGGCTAGAAATGATGCCATAATGGTATTTTTTAAATCTTTGAATCTTTTTGCTATTTTTTTTTAATTTTCTATTTCGGGTCGGGTTGGAACGAAACGGAACGATAATTTTTATATTCTCTCTTTCTCGGCCTTTTCCAACCTCTTTTGACTTGAAAGGAAGCCGTACTGGTATTTTTTAATTTTTTGAACTTTTTTTGCTATTTTTTTGGTATTTCCTATTTCGCGTCGGGTTGGAACGAAACGGAACGATAATTTTCATATTCTCTCTTTCCCGGCATTTTCCAACCTATTTTCGCTTGAAATAAAGGCATAATGGTATATTTTAATTTTTTTGAATTTTTTTGCTATTTTCTTGAAATTTTCAATTACACTTCGGGTAGAAACGAAATGTAATAATAATTTTTTTTTTCTCTCTTTCTCATCCTTTTCCAACCTATTTTGGCTTGAAATGAGGCCATAATGGTATTCGTTAACTTTTTGAAATTTTTTGCTATTTTTTTGGAATTTTCAATTTCACGTTGGGTAGGAACGAAACGAAACGAAACGATAATTTTTTTTTTCTCCCTTTCTCATCTTTTTCAAACCTATTTTGGCTTGAAAAGAATACGTAATGGTATTTTTTTAATTTTTTTAATTTTTTGATATTTTTTTTGAATTTTCTATTACGCGTCGGGTTGGAACAAAAGGTAATGATAATTTTTATTTTATCTCTTTCTCATCCTTTTCCAACCTATTTTGGCTAGAAATGAAGCCATAATGGTATTTTTTAAATCTTTGAACCTTTTTGCTATTTTTTTTTAATTTTCTATTTCGGGTCGGGTTGGAACGAAACGGAACGATAATTTTTATATTCTCTCTTTCTCGGCCTTTTCCAACCTGTTTTGACTTGAAAGGAAGCCGTAATGGTATTTTTAAATTTTTTGAACTTTTTTTGCAATTTTTTTGGGATTTCCTATTTCGCGTCGGGTTGGAACGAATCGGAAAGATAATTTTCATATTCTCTCTTTCCCGGCATTTTCCAACCTATTTTCGCTTGAAATAAAGGCATAATGGTATATTTTAATTTTTTTGAATTTTTTTGCTATTTTCTTGAAATTTTCAATTACGCTTCGGGTAGAAACGAAATGTAATAATAATTTTTTTTTTCTCTCTTTCTCATCCTTTTCCAATCTATTTTGGCTTGAAATGAGGCCATAATGGTATTCGTTAACTTTTTGAAATTTTTTGCTATTTTTTTGGAATTTTCTATTTAGCGTCGGGTAGGAACGGAACGGAGTGGAACGGTAATTATTATTTTCTTTCTTTTTCGGCCTTTTCAAACCTATTTTGGCTAGACAGGAAGTCATAAAGGTATTTTTTTAATTTTTTGAACATTTTTACTATTTTTTTTGAATTTCCATTACGCGTTGTGTAGGAACGGAACAGACCAATAATTTTATATTTTTTTTGTTTCTCGGCATTTTCCAACCTATTTTGGCTTGAAATGAGGCCATAATGGTATTCGTTAACTTTTTGAAACTTTTTGCTATTTTTTTAGAATTTTCTATTTAGCGTCGGGTAGGAACGGAACGGAGTGGAATGGTAATTATTATTTTCTTTCTTTCTCGGCCTTTTCAAACCTATTTTGGCTAGACAGGAAGTCATAAAGGTATTTTTTTAATTTTTTGAACATTTTTACTATTTTTTTGGAATTTCCATTACGCGTTGTTTAGGAACGGAACAGACCAATAATTTTATATTTTTTTTGTTTCTCGGCATTTTCCAACCTATTTTGGCTTGAAATGAGGCCATAATGGTATTCGTTAACTTTTTGAACCTTTTTGCTATTTTTTTTAATTTTCTATTTCGGGTCGGGTCGGAACGAAACGAAACGATAATTTTTATTTTCTCCCTTTCTCATCTTTTCCAAACCTATTTTGGCTTGAAAAGAATACATAACTGTTTTTTTTATTTTTTTGAATTTTTTGCTATTTTTTTGGAATTTTCTATTTAGCGTCGGGTAGGAACGGAACGGAGTGGAACGGTAATTATTATTTTCTTTCGTTCTCGGCCTTTTCAAACCTATTTTGGCTAGACAGGAAGTCATAAAGGTATTTTTTAATTTTTTGAATATTTTTGACTATTTTTTTGGAATTTTCTACTACGCGTCGTGTAGGAACGGAACAGACCAATAATTTTTTATTTTTTCTGTTTCTCGGCATTTTCCAACCTATTTTGGCTTGAAATGAAGCCATAATGGTATATTTTAATTTTTTCAATTTTATTGCTATTTTTTTGGAATTTTCAATTTCGCGTTGGGTAGGAACAAAACGAAACGAAACGATAATTTTTATTTTCTCCCTTTCTCATCTTTTTCAAACCTATTTTGGCTTGAAAAGAATACGTAATGGTATTTTTTTAATTTTTTTAATTTTTTGATATTTTTTTTGAATTTTCTATTACGCGTCGGGTTGGAACAAAACGTAATGATAATTTTTATTTTATCTCTTTCTCATCCTTTTCCAACCTATTTTGGCTAGAAATGAAGCCATAATGGTATTTTCTAAATCTTTGAATCGTTTTGCTATTTTTTTTTAATTTTTTATTTCGCGTCGGGTTAGAACGAAACGGAACGATAATTTTTATATTTTCTCTTTCTCGGCCTTTTCCAACCTGTTTTGACTCGAAAGGAAGCCATAACGGTATTTTTTAATTTTTTGAACTTTTTTGCTATTTTATTTGAATTTTCTACTACGCTTCGTGTAGGAATGGAATGGATCGATAATTTTTTTTTTTCTCTTTCTCGGCATTTTCCAACCTGTTTTGGCTTGAAATGAAGTCATAATGGCAAATTTTAATTCTTTCAATTTTATTTCTATTTTTTTGGAATTTTCATTTTCCCGTTGGATTGGAACGAAACGAAACGATAATTTTTATTTTCTCCCTTTCTCATCTTTTCCAAACCTATTTTGGCTTGAAAAGAATACATAACTGTTTTTTTTTATTTTTTTGAATTTTTTTCTATTTTTTTGGAATTTTCTATTTAGCGTCGGGTAGGAACGGAACGGAGTGGAACGGTAATTATTATTTTCTTTCTTTCTCGGCCTTTTCAAACCTATTTTGGCTAGACAGGAAGTCATAAAGGTATTTTTTAATTTTTTGAATATTTTTGACTATTTTTTTGGAATTTTCTACTACGCGTCATGTAGGAACGAAACAGACCAATAATTTTTTATTTTTTCTGTTTCTCGGCATTTTCCAACCTATTTTGGCTTGAAATGAAGCCATAATGGTATATTTTAATTTTTTCAATTTTATTGCTATTTTTTTGGAATTTTCAATTTCGCGTTGGGTAGGAACGAAACGAAACGAAACGATAATTTTTATTTTCTCCCTTTCTCATCTTTTTCAAACCTATTTTGGCTTGAAAAGAATACGTAATGGTATTTTTTTAATTTTTTTAATTTTTTGATATTTTTTTTGAATTTTATATTACGCGTCGGGTTGGAACAAAACGTAATGATAATTTTTATTTTATCTCTTTCTCATCCTTTTCCAACCTATTTTGGCTAGAAATGAAGCCATAATGGTATTTTTTAAATCTTTGAATCGTTTTGCTATTTTTTTTTAATTTTTTATTTCGCGTCGGGTTAGAACGAAACGGAACGATAATTTTTATATTTTCTCTTTCTCGGCCTTTTCCAACCTGTTTTGACTCGAAAGGAAGCCATAACGGTATTTTTTAATTTTTTGAACTTTTTTGCTATTTTATTTGAATTTTCTACTACGCTTCGTGTAGGAACGGAATGGATCGATAATTTTTTTTTTTCTCTTTCTCGGCATTTTCCAACCTGTTTTGGCTTGAAATGAAGTCATAATGGCAAATTTTAATTCTTTCAATTTTATTTCTATTTTTTTGGAATTTTCATTTTCCCGTTGGATAGGAACGAAACGAAACGATAATTTTTATTTTCTCCCTTTCTCATCTTTTTCAAACCTATTTTGGCTTGAAAAGAATACATAACTGTATTTTTTATTTTTTTGAATTTTTTGCTATTTTTTTGGAATTTTCTATTACGCGTCGGGTTGGAACGAAACGTAATGATAATTTTTATTTTGTCTCTTTCTCATCCTTTTCCAACCTATTTTGGCTAGAAATGAAGCCATAATGGTATTTTTTAAATCTTTGAATCTTTTTGCTATTTTTTTTTAATTTTCTATTTCGGGTCGGATTGGAACGAAACGGAACGATAATTTTTATATTCTCTCTTTCTCGGCCTTTTCCAACCTGTTTTGACTTGAAAGGAAGCCGTAATGGTTTTTTTAAATTTTTTGAACTTTTTTTCCTATTTTTTTGGGATTTCCTATTTCGCGTCGGGTTGGAACGAAACGGAACGATAATTTTCATATTCTCTCTTTCCCGGCTTTTTCCAACCTATTTTCGCTTGAAATAAAGGCATAATGGTATATTTTAATTTTTTTGAATTTTTTTGCTATTTTCTTGAAATTTTCAATTACACTTCGGGTAGAAACGAAATGTAATAATAATTTTTATTTTCTCTCTTTCTCATCCTTTTCCAACCTATTTTGGCTTGAAATGAGGCCATAATGGTATTCGTTAACTTTTTGAAATTTTTTGCTATTTTTTTGGAATTTTCTATTTAGCGTCGGGTAGGAACGGAACGGAGTGGAACGGTAATTATTATTTTCTTTCTTTCTCGGCCTTTTCAAACCTATTTTGGCTAGACAGGAAGTCATAAAGGTATTTTTTAATTTTTTGATTATTTTTGACTATTTTTTTGGAATTTTCTACTACGCGTCGTGTAGGAACGGAACAGACGAATAATTTTTTATTTTTTCTGTTTCTCGGCATCTTCCAACCTATTTTGGCTTGAAAAGAAGCCATAATGGTATATTTTAATTTTTTCAATTTTATTGCTATTTTTTTGGAATTTTCAATTTCGCGTTGGGTAGGAACGAAACGAAACGAAACGATAATTTTTTTTTTCTCCCTTTCTCATCTTTTTCAAACCTATTTTGGCTTGAAAAGAATACGTAATGGTATTTTTTTAATTTTTTTAATTTTTTGATATTTTTTTTGAATTTTCTATTACGCGTCGGGTTGGAACAAAAGGTAATGATAATTTTTATTTTATCTCTTTCTCATCCTTTTCCAACTTATTTTGGCTAGAAATGAAGCCATAATGGTATTTTTTAAATCTTTGAATCTTTTTGCTATTTTTTTTTAATTTTCTATTTCGCGTCGGGTTAGAACGAAACGGAACGATAATTTTTATATTTTCTCTTTCTCGGCCTTTTCTAACCTGTTTTGACTCGAAAGGAAGCCATAATAGTATTTTTTAATTTTTTGAACTTTTTTGCTATTTTATTTGAATTTTCTACTACGCTTCGTGTAGGAACGGAATGGATCGATAATTTTTTTTTTCTCTTTCTCGGCATTGTCCAACCTGTTTTGGCTTGAAATGAAGTCATAATGGCAAATTTTAATTCTTTCAATTTTATTTCTATTTTTTTGGAATTTTCATTTTCCCGTTGGATTGGAACGAAACGAAACGATAATTTTTATTTTCTCCCTTTCTCATCTTTTCCAAACCTATTTTGGCTTGAAAAGAATACATAACTGTATTTTTTATTTTTTTGAATTTTTTGCTATTTTTTTGGAATTTTCTATTACGCGTCGGGTTGGAACGAAACGTAATGATAATTTTTATTTTGTCTCTTTCTCATCCTTCTCCAACCTATTTTGGCTAGAAATGAAGCCATAATGGTATTTTTTAAATCTTTGAACCTTTTTGCTATTTTTTTTTAATTTTCTATTTCGGGTCGGGTTGGAACGAAACGGAACGATAATTTTTATATTCTCTCTTTCTCGGCCTTTTCCAACCTGTTTTGACTTGAAAGGAAGCCGTAATGGTATTTTTAAATTTTTTGAACTTTTTTTGCAATTTTTTTGGGATTTCCTATTTCGCGTCGGGTTGGAACGAATCGGAACGATAATTTTCATATTCTCTCTTTCCCGGCATTTTCCAACCTATTTTCGCTTGAAATAAAGGCATAATGGTATATTTTAATTTTTTTGAATTTTTTTGCTATTTTCTTGAAATTTTCAATTACGCTTCGGATAGAAACGAAATGTAATAATAATTTTTTTTTTCTCTCTTTCTCATCCTTTTCCAATCTATTTTGGCTTGAAATGAGGCCATAATGGTATTCGTTAACTTTTTGAAATTTTTTGCTATTTTTTTGGAATTTTCTATTTAGCGTCGGGTAGGAACGGAACGGAGTGGAACGGTAATTATTATTTTCTTTCTTTTTCGGCCTTTTCAAACCTATTTTGGCTAGACAGGAAGTCATAAAGGTATTTTTTTAATTTTTTGAACATTTTTACTATTTTTTTTGAATTTCCATTACGCGTTGTGTAGGAACGGAACAGACCAATAATTTTATATTTTTTTTGTTTCTCGGCATTTTCCAACCTATTTTGGCTTGAAATGAGGCCATAATGGTATTCGTTAACTTTTTGAAACTTTTTGCTATTTTTTTAGAATTTTCTATTTAGCGTCGGGTAGGAACGGAACGGAGTGGAATGGTAATTATTATTTTCTTTCTTTCTCGGCCTTTTCAAACCTATTTTGGCTAGACAGGAAGTCATAAAGGTATTTTTTTAATTTTTTGAACATTTTTACTATTTTTTTGGAATTTCCATTACGCGTTGTGTAGGAACGGAACAGACCAATAATTTTATATTTTTTTTGTTTCTCGGCATTTTCCAACCTATTTTGGCTTGAAATGAGGCCATAATGGTATTCGTTAACTTTTTGAACCTTTTTGCTATTTTTTTTTAATTTTCTATTTCGGGTCGGGTCGGAACGAAACGAAACGATAATTTTTATTTTCTCCCTTTCTCATCTTTTCCAAACCTATTTTGGCTTGAAAAGAATACATAACTGTTTTTTTTATTTTTTTGAATTTTTTGCTATTTTTTTGGAATTTTCTATTTAGCGTCGGGTAGGAACGGAACGGAGTGGAACGGTAATTATTATTTTCTTTCGTTCTCGGCCTTTTCAAACCTATTTTGGCTAGACAGGAAGTCATAAAGGTATTTTTTAATTTTTTGAATATTTTTGACTATTTTTTTGGAATTTTCTACTACGCGTCGTGTAGGAACGGAACAGACCAATAATTTTTTATTTTTTCTGTTTCTCGGCATTTTCCAACCTATTTTGGCTTGAAATGAAGCCATAATGGTATATTTTAATTTTTTCAATTTTATTGCTATTTTTTTGGAATTTTCAATTTCGCGTTGGGTAGGAACAAAACGAAACGAAACGATAATTTTTATTTTCTCCCTTTCTAATCTTTTTCAAACCTATTTTGGCTTGAAAAGAATACGTAATGGTATTTTTTTAATTTTTTTAATTTTTTGATATTTTTTTTGAATTTTCTATTACGCGTCGGGTTGGAACAAAACGTAATGATAATTTTTATTTTATCTCTTTCTCATCCTTTTCCAACCTATTTTGGCTAGAAATGAAGCCATAATGGTATTTTTTAAATCTTTGAATCGTTTTGCTATTTTTTTTTAATTTTTTATTTCGCGTCGGGTTAGAACGAAACGGAACGATAATTTTTATATTTTCTCTTTCTCGGCCTTTTCCAACCTGTTTTGACTCGAAAGGAAGCCATAACGGTATTTTTTAATTTTTTGAACTTTTTTGCTATTTTATTTGAATTTTCTACTACGCTTCGTGTAGGAATGGAATGGATCGATAATTTTTTTTTTTCTCTTTCTCGGCATTTTCCAACCTGTTTTGGCTTGAAATGAAGTCAT
This sequence comes from Quercus rubra, assembly GCA_035136125.1. Taxonomy (NCBI): domain Eukaryota; kingdom Viridiplantae; phylum Streptophyta; class Magnoliopsida; order Fagales; family Fagaceae; genus Quercus; species Quercus rubra. The sequence continues at coordinate 16,146 of JAXUIC010000024.1, forward strand.
AATGGCAAATTTTAATTCTTTCAATTTTATTTCTATTTTTTTGGAATTTTCATTTTCCCGTTGGATTGGAACGAAACGAAACGATAATTTTTATTTTCTCCCTTTCTCATCTTTTCCAAACCTATTTTGGCTTGAAAAGAATACATAAATGTTTTTTTTTATTTTTTTGAATTTTTTTCTATTTTTTTGGAATTTTCTATTTAGCGTCGGGTAGGAACGGAACGGAGTGGAACGGTAATTATTATTTTCTTTCTTTCTCGGCCTTTTCAAACCTATTTTGGCTAGACAGGAAGTCATAAAGGTATTTTTTAATTTTTTGAATATTTTTGACTATTTTTTTGGAATTTTCTACTACGCGTCATGTAGGAACGGAACAGACCAATAATTTTTTATTTTTTCTGTTTCTCGGCATTTTCCAACCTATTTTGGCTTGAAATGAAGCCATAATGGTATATTTTAATTTTTTCAATTTTATTGCTATTTTTTTGGAATTTTCAATTTCGCGTTGGGTAGGAATGAAACGAAACGAAACGATAATTTTTATTTTCTCCCTTTCTCATCTTTTTCAAACCTATTTTGGCTTGAAAAGAATACGTAATGGTATTTTTTTAATTTTTTTAATTTTTTGATATTTTTTTTGAATTTTATATTACGCGTCGGGTTGGAACAAAACGTAATGATAATTTTTATTTTATCTCTTTCTCATCCTTTTCCAACCTATTTTGGCTAGAAATGAAGCCATAATGGTATTTTTTAAATCTTTGAATCGTTTTGCTATTTTTTTTTAATTTTTTATTTCGCGTCGGGTTAGAACGAAACGGAACGATAATTTTTATATTTTCTCTTTCTCGGCCTTTTCCAACCTGTTTTGACTCGAAAGGAAGCCATAACGGTATTTTTTAATTTTTTGAACTTTTTTGCTATTTTATTTGAATTTTCTACTACGCTTCGTGTAGGAACGGAATGGATCGATAATTTTTTTTTTTCTCTTTCTCGGCATTTTCCAACCTGTTTTGGCTTGAAATGAAGTCATAATGGCAAATTTTAATTCTTTCAATTTTATTTCTATTTTTTTGGAATTTTCATTTTCCCGTTGGATAGGAACGAAACGAAACGATAATTTTTATTTTCTCCCTTTCTCATCTTTTTCAAACCTATTTTGGCTTGAAAAGAATACATAACTGTATTTTTTATTTTTTTGAATTTTTTGCTATTTTTTTGGAATTTTCTATTACGCGTCGGGTTGGAACGAAACGTAATGATAATTTTTATTTTGTCTCTTTCTCATCCTTTTCCAACCTATTTTGGCTAGAAATGAAGCCATAATGGTATTTTTTAAATCTTTGAATCTTTTTGCTATTTTTTTTTAATTTTCTATTTCGGGTCGGATTGGAACGAAACGGAACGATAATTTTTATATTCTCTCTTTCTCGGCCTTTTCCAACCTGTTTTGACTTGAAAGGAAGCCGTAATGGTTTTTTTAAATTTTTTGAACTTTTTTTCCTATTTTTTTGGGATTTCCTATTTCGCGTCGGGTTGGAACGAAACGGAACGATAATTTTCATATTCTCTCTTTCCCGGCTTTTTCCAACCTATTTTCGCTTGAAATAAAGGCATAATGGTATATTTTAATTTTTTTGAATTTTTTTGCTATTTTCTTGAAATTTTCAATTACACTTCGGGTAGAAACGAAATGTAATAATAATTTTTATTTTCTCTCTTTCTCATCCTTTTCCAACCTATTTTGGCTTGAAATGAGGCCATAATGGTATTCGTTAACTTTTTGAAATTTTTTGCTATTTTTTTGGAATTTTCTATTTAGCGTCGGGTAGGAACGGAACGGAGTGGAACGGTAATTATTATTTTCTTTCTTTCTCGGCCTTTTCAAACCTATTTTGGCTAGACAGGAAGTCATAAAGGTATTTTTTAATTTTTTGATTATTTTTGACTATTTTTTTGGAATTTTCTACTACGCGTCGTGTAGGAACGGAACAGACCAATAATTTTTTATTTTTTCTGTTTCTCGGCATTTTCCAACCTATTTTGGCTTGAAATGAAGCCATAATGGTATATTTTAATTTTTTCAATTTTATTGCTATTTTTTTGGAATTTTAAATTTCGCGTTGGGTAGGAACGAAACGAAACGAAACGATAATTTTTATTTTCTCCCTTTCTCATCTTTTTCAAACCTATTTTGGCTTGAAAAGAATACGTAATGGTATTTTTTTAATTTTTTTAATTTTTTGATATTTTTTTTGAATTTTCTATTACGCGTCGGGTTGGAATAAAACGTAATGATAATTTTTATTTTATCTCTTTCTCATCCTTTTCCAACCTATTTTGGCTAGAAATGAAGCCATAATGGTATTTTTTAAATCTTTGAATCGTTTTGCTATTTTTTTTTAATTTTTTATTTCGCGTCGGGTTAGAACGAAACGGAACGATAATTTTTATATTTTCTCTTTCTCGGCCTTTTCCAACCTGTTTTGACTCGAAAGGAAGCCATAACGGTATTTTTTAATTTTTTGAACTTTTTTGCTATTTTATTTGAATTTTCTACTACGCTTCGTGTAGGAACGGAATGGATCGATAATTTTTTTTTTTCTCTTTCTCGGCATTTTCCAACCTGTTTTGGCTTGAAATGAAGTCATAATGGCAAATTTTAATTCTTTCAATTTTATTTCTATTTTTTTGGAATTTTCATTTTCCCGTTGGATTGGAACGAAACGAAACGATAATTTTTATTTTCTCCCTTTCTCATCTTTTCGAAACCTATTTTGGCTTGAAAAGAATACATAACTGTTTTTTTTTATTTTTTTGAATTTTTTGCTATTTTTTTGGAATTTTCTATTTAGCAGTCGGGTAGGAACGGAACGGAGTGGAACGGTAATTATTATTTTCTTTCTTTCTCGGCTTTTTCAAACCTATTTTGGCTAGACAGGAAGTCATAAAGGTATTTTTTAATTTTTTGAATATTTTTGACTATTTTTTTGGAATTTTCTACTACGCGTCGTGTAGGAACGGAACAGACCAATAATTTTTTATTTTTTCTGTTTCTCGGCATATTCCAACCTATTTTGGCTTGAAATGAAGCCATAATGGTATATTTTAATTTTTTCAATTTTATTGCTATTTTTTTGGAATTTTCAATTTCGCGTTGGGTAGGAACGAAACGAAACGAAACGATAATTTTTATTTTCTCCCTTTCTCATCTTTTTCAAACCTATTTTGGCTTGAAAAGAATACGTAATGGTATTTTTTTAATTTTTTTAATTTTTTGATATTTTTTTTGAATTTTCTATTACGCGTCGGGTTGGAACAAAACGTAATGATAAATTTTATTTTATCTCTTTCTCATCCTTTTCCAACCTATTTTGGCTAGAAATGAAGCCATAATGGTATTTTTTAAATCTTTGAATCGTTTTGCTATTTTTTTTTAATTTTTTATTTCGCGTCGGGTTAGAACGAAACGGAACGATAATTTTTATATTTTCTCTTTCTCGGCCTTTTCCAGCCTGTTTTGACTCGAAAGGAAGCCATAACGGTATTTTTTAATTTTTTGAACTTTTTTGCTATTTTATTTGAATTTTCTACTACGCTTCGTGTAGGACCGGAATGGATCGATAAATTTTTTTTTTTCTCTTTCTCGGCATTTTCCAACCTGTTTTGGCTTGAAATGAAGTCATAATGGCAAATTTTAATTCTTTCAATTTTATTTCTATTTTTTTGGAATTTTCATTTTCCCGTTGGATAGGAACGAAACGAAACGATAATTTTTATTTTCTCCCTTTCTCATCTTTTCCAAACCTATTTTGGCTTGAAAAGAATACATAACTGTATTTTTTATTTTTTTGAATTTTTTGCTACTTTTTTGGAATTTTCTATTACGCGTCGGGTTGGAACGAAACGTAATGATAATTTTTATTTTGTCTCTTTCTCATCCTTTTCCAACCTATTTTGGCTAGAAATGAAGCCATAATGGTATTTTTTAAATCTTTGAATCTTTTTGCTATTTTTTTTTAATTTTCTATTTCGGGTCGGATTGGAACGAAACGGAACGATAATTTTTATATTCTCTCTTTCTCGGCCTTTTCCAACCTGTTTTGACTTGAAAGGAAGCCGTAATGGTATTTTTAAATTTTTTGAACTTTTTTTCCTATTTTTTTGGGATTTCCTATTTCGCGTCGGGTTGGAACGAAACGGAACGATAATTTTGCATATTCTCTCTTTCCCGGCATTTTCCAACCTATTTTCGCTTGAAATAATGGCATAATGGTATATTTTAATTTTTTTGAATTTTTTTGCTATTTTCTTGAAATTTTCAATTACACTTCGGGTAGAAACGAAATGTAATAATAATTTTTTTTTTCTCTCTTTCTCATCCTTTTCCAACCTATTTTGGCTTGAAATGAGGCCATAATGGTATTTGTTAACTTTCTGAAATTTTTTGCTATTTTTTTGGAATTTTAGATTTAGCGTCGGGTAGGAACGGAACGGAACGGAACGATAATTATTATTTTCTCTCTTTCTCGGCCTTTTCAGACCTATTTTGGCTAGACAGGAAGCCATAAAGGTATTTTTTTAATTTTTTGAACATTTTTACTATTTTTTTGGAATTTCCATTACGCGTTGTGTAGGAACGGAACGGACCGGTAATTTTTATTTTTTCTCTTTCTCGGCATTTTCCAACCTATTTTGGCTTCAAATGAAGCCATAATGGTATGTTTTAATTTTTTCAATTTTATTGCTATTTTTTTGGAATTTTCAATTTCGCATTGGGTAGGAACGAAATGAAACGATAATTTTTATTTTCTCCCTTTCTCATCTTTTTCAAACCTATTTTGGCTTGAAAAGAATGCATAACGGTATTTTTTTAAATTTTTGAATTTTTTGATATTTTTTTTGAATTTTCTATTACGTGTCGGGTTGGAACGAAACGTAATGATAATTTTTATTTTATCTCTTTCTCATCCTTTTCCAACCTATTTTGGCTAGAAATGAAGCCATAATGGTATTTTTTAAATCTTTGAATCTTTTTGCTATTTTTTTTTTAATTTTCTATTTTGCGTCGGGTTGGAACGAAACGAAACGATAATTTTTATATTTTCTCTTTCTCGGCCTTTTCCAACCTGTTTTGACTCGAAAGGAAGCCATAATGGTATTTTTGATTTTTTGAACTTTTTTGCTATTTTATTTGAATTTTCTACTACGCTTCGTGTAGGAACGGAATGGTCCGATAATTTTTTTTTTTCTCTTTCTCGGCATTTTCCTACCTGTTTTGGCTTGAAATGAAGTCATAATGGCAAATTTTAATTCTTTCAATTTTATTTCTATTTTTTTGGAATTTTCATTTTCCCGTTAGGTAGGAACGAAACGAAACGGTAATTTTTATTTTCTCCCTTTCTCATCTTTTCCAAACCTATTTTGGCTTGAAAAGAATACATAACTGTATTTTTTATTTTTTTGAATTTTTTGCTATTTTTTTGGAATTTTCTATTACGCGTCGGGTTGGAACGAAACGTAATGATAATTTTTATTTTGTCTCTTTCTCATCCTTTTCCAACCTATTTTGGCTAGAAATGATGCCATAATGGTATTTTTTAAATCTTTGAATCTTTTTGCTATTTTTTTTTAATTTTCTATTTCGGGTCGGGTTGGAACGAAACGGAACGATAATTTTTATATTCTCTCTTTCTCGGCCTTTTCCAACCTCTTTTGACTTGAAAGGAAGCCGTACTGGTATTTTTTAATTTTTTGAACTTTTTTTGCTATTTTTTTGGTATTTCCTATTTCGCGTCGGGTTGGAACGAAACGGAACGATAATTTTCATATTCTCTCTTTCCCGGCATTTTCCAACCTATTTTCGCTTGAAATAAAGGCATAATGGTATATTTTAATTTTTTTGAATTTTTTTGCTATTTTCTTGAAATTTTCAATTACACTTCGGGTAGAAACGAAATGTATTAATAATTTTTTTTTTCTCTCTTTCTCATCCTTTTCCAACCTATTTTGGCTTGAAATGAGGCCATAATGGTATTCGTTAACTTTTTGAAATTTTTTGCTATTTTTTTGGAATTTTCTATTTAGCGTCGGGTAGGAACGGAACGGAGTGGAACGGTAATTATTATTTTCTTTCTTTCTCGGCCTTTTCAAACCTATTTTGGCTAGACAGGAAGTCATAAAGGTATTTTTTAATTTTTTGATTATTTTTGACTATTTTTTTGGAATTTTCTACTACGCGTCGTGTAGGAACGGAACAGACCAATAATTTTTTATTTTTTCTGTTTCTCGGCATTTTCCAACCTATTTTGGCTTGAAATGAAGCCATAATGGTATATTTTAATTTTTTCAATTTTATTGCTATTTTTTTGGAATTTTAAATTTCGCGTTGGGTAGGAACGAAACGAAACGAAACGATAATTTTTATTTTCTCCCTTTCTCATCTTTTTCAAACCTATTTTGGCTTGAAAAGAATACGTAATGGTATTTTTTTAATTTTTTTAATTTTTTGATATTTTTTTTGAATTTTCTATTACGCGTCGGGTTGGAATAAAACGTAATGATAATTTTTATTTTATCTCTTTCTCATCCTTTTCCAACCTATTTTGGCTAGAAATGAAGCCATAATGGTATTTTTTAAATCTTTGAATCGTTTTGCTATTTTTTTTTAATTTTTTATTTCGCGTCGGGTTAGAACGAAACGGAACGATAATTTTTATATTTTCTCTTTCTCGGCCTTTTCCAACCTGTTTTGACTCGAAAGGAAGCCATAACGGTATTTTTTAATTTTTTGAACTTTTTTGCTATTTTATTTGAATTTTCTACTACGCTTCGTGTAGGAACGGAATGGATCGATAATTTTTTTTTTTCTCTTTCTCGGCATTTTCCAACCTGTTTTGGCTTGAAATGAAGTCATAATGGCAAATTTTAATTCTTTCAATTTTATTTCTATTTTTTTGGAATTTTCATTTTCCCGTTGGATTGGAACGAAACGAAACGATAATTTTTATTTTCTCCCTTTCTCATCTTTTCGAAACCTATTTTGGCTTGAAAAGAATACATAACTGTTTTTTTTTATTTTTTTGAATTTTTTGCTATTTTTTTGGAATTTTCTATTTAGCATCGGGTAGGAACGGAACGGAGTGGAACGGTAATTATTATTTTCTTTCTTTCTCGGCTTTTTCAAACCTATTTTGGCTAGACAGGAAGTCATAAAGGTATTTTTTAATTTTTGAATATTTTTGACTATTTTTTTGGAATTTTCTACTACGCGTCGTGTAGGAACGGAACAGACCAATAATTTTTTATTTTTTCTGTTTCTCGGCATATTCCAACCTATTTTGGCTTGAAATGAAGCCATAATGGTATATTTTAATTTTTTCAATTTTATTGCTATTTTTTTGGAATTTTCAATTTCGCGTTGGGTAGGAACGAAACGAAACGAAACGATAATTTTTATTTTCTCCCTTTCTCATCTTTTTCAAACCTATTTTGGCTTGAAAAGAATACGTAATGGTATTTTTTTAATTTTTTTAATTTTTTGATATTTTTTTTGAATTTTCTATTACGCGTCGGGTTGGAACAAAACGTAATGATAAATTTTATTTTATCTCTTTCTCATCCTTTTCCAACCTATTTTGGCTAGAAATGAAGCCATAATGGTATTTTTTAAATCTTTGAATCGTTTTGCTATTTTTTTTTAATTTTTTATTTCGCGTCGGGTTAGAACGAAACGGAACGATAATTTTTATATTTTCTCTTTCTCGGCCTTTTCCAGCCTGTTTTGACTCGAAAGGAAGCCATAACGGTATTTTTTAATTTTTTGAACTTTTTTGCTATTTTATTTGAATTTTCTACTACGCTTCGTGTAGGACCGGAATGGATCGATAAATTTTTTTTTTTCTCTTTCTCGGCATTTTCCAACCTGTTTTGGCTTGAAATGAAGTCATAATGGCAAATTTTAATTCTTTCAATTTTATTTCTATTTTTTTGGAATTTTCATTTTCCCGTTGGATAGGAACGAAACGAAACGATAATTTTTATTTTCTCCCTTTCTCATCTTTTCCAAACCTATTTTGGCTTGAAAAGAATACATAACTGTATTTTTTATTTTTTTGAATTTTTTGCTACTTTTTTGGAATTTTCTATTACGCGTCGGGTTGGAACGAAACGTAATGATAATTTTTATTTTGTCTCTTTCTCATCCTTTTCCAACCTATTTTGGCTAGAAATGAAGCCATAATGGTATTTTTTAAATCTTTGAATCTTTTTGCTATTTTTTTTTAATTTTCTATTTCGGGTCGGATTGGAACGAAACGGAACGATAATTTTTATATTCTCTCTTTCTCGGCCTTTTCCAACCTGTTTTGACTTGAAAGGAAGCCGTAATGGTATTTTTAAATTTTTTGAACTTTTTTTCCTATTTTTTTGGGATTTCCTATTTCGCGTCGGGTTGGAACGAAACGGAACGATAATTTTGATATTCTCTCTTTCCCGGCATTTTCCAACCTATTTTCGCTTGAAATAATGGCATAATGGTATATTTTAATTTTTTTGAATTTTTTTGCTATTTTCTTGAAATTTTCAATTACACTTCGGGTAGAAACGAAATGTAATAATAATTTTTTTTTTCTCTCTTTCTCATCCTTTTCCAACCTATTTTGGCTTGAAATGAGGCCATAATGGTATTTGTTAACTTTCTGAAATTTTTTGCTATTTTTTTGGAATTTTAGATTTAGCGTCGGGTAGGAACGGAACGGAACGGAACGATAATTATTATTTTCTCTCTTTCTCGGCCTTTTCAGACCTATTTTGGCTAGACAGGAAGCCATAAAGGTATTTTTTTAATTTTTTGAACATTTTTACTATTTTTTTGGAATTTCCATTACGCGTTGTGTAGGAACGGAACGGACCGGTAATTTTTATTTTTTCTCTTTCTCGGCATTTTCCAACCTATTTTGGCTTCAAATGAAGCCATAATGGTATGTTTTAATTTTTTCAATTTTATTGCTATTTTTTTGGAATTTTCAATTTCGCATTGGGTAGGAACGAAATGAAACGATAATTTTTATTTTCTCCCTTTCTCATCTTTTTCAAACCTATTTTGGCTTGAAAAGAATGCATAACGGTATTTTTTTAAATTTTTGAATTTTTTGATATTTTTTTTGAATTTTCTATTACGTGTCGGGTTGGAACGAAACGTAATGATAATTTTTATTTTATCTCTTTCTCATCCTTTTCCAACCTATTTTGGCTAGAAATGAAGCCATAATGGTATTTTTTAAATCTTTGAATCTTTTTGCTATTTTTTTTTTAATTTTCTATTTTGCGTCGGGTTGGAACGAAACGAAACGATAATTTTTATATTTTCTCTTTCTCGGCCTTTTCCAACCTGTTTTGACTCGAAAGGAAGCCATAATGGTATTTTTGATTTTTTGAACTTTTTTGCTATTTTATTTGAATTTTCTACTACGCTTCGTGTAGGAACGGAATGGTCCGATAATTTTTTTTTTTTCTCTTTCTCGGCATTTTCCTACCTGTTTTGGCTTGAAATGAAGTCATAATGGCAAATTTTAATTCTTTCAATTTTATTTCTATTTTTTTGGAATTTTCATTTTCCCGTTAGGTAGGAACGAAACGAAACGGTAATTTTTATTTTCTCCCTTTCTCATCTTTTCCAAACCTATTTTGGCTTGAAAAGAATACATAACTGTATTTTTTATTTTTTTGAATTTTTTGCTATTTTTTGGAATTTTCTATTACGCGTCGGGTTGGAACGAAACGTAATGATAATTTTTATTTTGTCTCTTTCTCATCCTTTTCCAACCTATTTTGGCTAGAAATGATGCCATAATGGTATTTTTTAAATCTTTGAATCTTTTTGCTATTTTTTTTTAATTTTCTATTTCGGGTCGGGTTGGAACGAAACGGAACGATAATTTTTATATTCTCTCTTTCTCGGCCTTTTCCAACCTCTTTTGACTTGAAAGGAAGCCGTACTGGTATTTTTTAATTTTTTGAACTTTTTTTGCTATTTTTTTGGTATTTCCTATTTCGCGTCGGGTTGGAACGAAACGGAACGATAATTTTCATATTCTCTCTTTCCCGGCATTTTCCAACCTATTTTCGCTTGAAATAAAGGCATAATGGTATATTTTAATTTTTTTGAATTTTTTTGCTATTTTCTTGAAATTTTCAATTACACTTCGGGTAGAAACGAAATGTATTAATAATTTTTTTTTTCTCTCTTTCTCATCCTTTTCCAACCTATTTTGGCTTGAAATGAGGCCATAATGGTATTCGTTAACTTTTTGAAATTTTTTGCTATTTTTTTGGAATTTTCTATTTAGCGTCGGGTAGGAACGGAACGGAGTGGAACGGTAATTATTATTTTCTTTCTTTCTCGGCCTTTTCAAACCTATTTTGGCTAGACAGGAAGTCATAAAGGTATTTTTTAATTTTTTGAATATTTTTGACTATTTTTTTGGAATTTTCTACTACGCGTCGTGTAGGAACGGAACAGACGAATAATTTTTTATTTTTTCTGTTTCTCGGCATTTTCCAACCTATTTTGGCTTGAAATGAAGCCATAATGGTATATTTTAATTTTTTCAATTTTATTGCTATTTTTTTGGAATTTTCAATTTCGCGTTGGGTAGGAACAAAACGAAACGAAACGATAATTTTTTTTTTCTCCCTTTCTCATCTTTTTCAAACCTATTTTGGCTTGAAAAGAATACGTAATGGTATTTTTTTAATTTTTTTAATTTTTTGATATTTTTTTTGAATTTTTTATTACGCGTCGGGTTGGAACAAAACGTAATGATAATTTTTATTTTATCTCTTTCTCATCCTTTTCCAACCTATTTTGGCTAGAAATGAAGCCATAATGGTATTTTTTAAATCTTTGAATATTTTTGCTATTTTTTTTTAATTTTCTATTTCGCGTCGGGTTGGAACGAAACGGAACAATAATTTTTATATTCTCTCTTTCTCGGCCTTTTCCAACCTGTTTTGACTTGAAAGGAAGCTGTAATGGTATTTTTTAATTTTTTGAACTTTTTTGCTATTTTATTTGAATTTTCTATTACGCTTCGTGTAGGAACGGAACGGAACGGAGCGATAAATTTTTTTTTTCTCTTTCTCTGCATTTTCCAACCTGTTTTGGTTTTAAATGAAGTCATAATGGTATATTTTAATTCTTTCAATTTTATTTCTCTTTTTTTGGGATTTTCAATTTCCCGTTGGGTAGGAACGAAACGATAATTTTTATTTTCTCCCTTCTTCATCTTTTCCAAACCTATTTTGGCTTGAAAAGAATACATAACTGTATTTTTTATTTTTTTGCTATTTTTTTGGAATTTTCTATTACGCGTCGGGTTGGAACGAAACGTAATGATAATTTTTATTTTCTCTCTTTCTCATCATTTTCTAACCTATTTTGGCTAGAAATGAAGTCATAATGGTATTTTTTAAATCTTTGAATATTTTTGCTATTTTTTTTGAATTTTCTATTTCGCGTCGGGTTGGAACGAGACGGAACGATAATTTTTATATTCTCTCTTTCTCGGCCTCTTCCATCCTGTTTTGACTTGAAAGTAAGCCATAATGGTATTTTTTAATTTTTTGAACTTTTTTGCTATTTTATTGGAATTTTCTATTACGCGTCATGTCGGAACGGAGCGGACCGATAATTTTTATTTTTTCTCTTTCTAGGCCTTTTCCAACCTATTCTTGCTTGAAATGAAGCCATAATGGTATATTTTAATTTTTTGAATTTTATTGCAATTTTTTTGGAATTTTAAATTACGTGTCGGGTAGGAACGAAACGTAACGATAATTTTTATTTTATCTCTTTCCCCTTATTTTTCCAACCGATTTTTGGCTTGAAATGAAGCCGTAATGGTATTTTTTAACTTTTTAAATTTTTTTGCTATTTTTTTGGAATTTTCAATTACGCGTCGGGTAGGAACGGAGCGAAACGATAATTTTTATTTTCCCACTTTCTCGGCCTTTTCCAACCGGTTTTGTTAAGAAAGGATGCCATAATTTCGTAATGGTAATTTTATTTTCTCTCTTTCAGGGCTATTTACAACCTATTTTGGCTTAAAATGTAGCCATTATGGTATTTTTTTAATTTTTTGAATTTTTTTGCTATTGTTTTCGAATTTTCAATTACGCTTCGGGTAGGAACGAAGCGGAACGGTAAATTTTAAATTCTCTCTTTCTCGGTATTTTCCAATCTATTTTGGCTTGAAACGATGCCAAAATGGTATTGTTGAATTTTTTTGCTATTTTTTTGGAATTTTCTATTACGCGTCGGGTAGTAACGGAACAGAACGAAACGACAATTTTTATTTTCTCTCTTTCTCTGCGTTTTCCAACCTATTTTGTCTTGAAAAGAAGCCATAATGGTGTTTTTCAACTTTTTGAATTTTTTGCTATTTATTTCAATTTTCTATTACTCGTCGTATTGGAACGGAACGAAACAATAATTTTTATTTTTTCTCTTTCTCGGCCTTTTCCAACCTATTTTCGCTTGCAATGAAGCCATAATGGTATATTTTAATTTTTTCAATTTTTTTGCTTTTGTTTTTTGAATTTTGAATTACGCGTCGGGTAGGAACGGAACGGAACTATGATTTTTATTTTCTCCCCTTCTCCTCTTTATCAAACCTATTTTGGCTTGAAAAGAATACATAACGGAATTTTTTAATTTTTTGAATTTTTTTGCTATTTTTTTGGAATTTTCTATTACGCGTCGAGTTGGAACGAAACGTAATGATAATTTTTATTTTGTCTCATTCTCATCCTTTACCAACCTATTTTAGCTAGAAATGAAGCCATAATGATATTTTTTAAATCTTTGAATCTTTTTGCTATTTTTTTTTAATTTTCTATTTCGCGTCGGGTTGGAACGAAATGGAACGATAATTTTTATATTCTCTCTCTCTCGGTCTTTTCCAACCTGTTTTGACTTGAAAGGAAGCCGTAATGGTATTTTTTAATTTTTTGAACTTTTTTGCTATTTTATTTGAATTTTCTATTACCCTTCGTAATGGTATATTTTAATTCTTTCAGTTTTATTTCTCTTTTTTTGGAATTTTCAATTTCCCGTTGGGTAGGAACGAAACGAAACGATAATTTTTATTTTCCATTTCGCGTCGGGTTGGAACGAGACGGAACTATATTTTTTATATTCTCTCTTTCTCGGCCTTTTCCAACCTTTTTTTACTTGAAAGGAAGCCATAATGGCATTTTTTAATTTTTTGAACTTTTTTGCTATTTTATTGGAATTTTCTATTACGCGTCATGTCGGAACGGAGCGGACCGATAATTTTTAATTTTTCTGTTTCTCGGCCTGTTCCAACCTATTCTTGATTGAAATGAAGCCATAATGGTATATTTTAATTTTTTGAATTTTATTGCAATTTTTTTGGAATTTTAAATTAAGCGTCGGGTAGGAACGAAACGTAACGATAATTTTTATTTTATCTCTTTCCCCTCCTTTTCCAACTGATTTTTGGCTTGAAATGAAGCCATAATGGTATTTTTTAACTTTTTTAATTTTTTTGCTACTTTTTTGGAATTTTATTTTCTCTCTTTCAGGGCTATTTACAACCTATTTTGGCTTAAAATGAAGCCATTATGGTATTTTTTAATTTTTTGAATTTTTTTGCTATTGTTTTCGAATTTTCAATTACGCATCGGGTAGGAACGAAACGGAACGGTAAATTTTATATTCTCTCTTTCTCGGTATTTTCCAATCTATTTTGGCTTGAAATGATGCCAAAATGGTATTGTTGAATTTTTTTGCTATTTTTTTGGAATTTTCTATTACGCGTCGGGTAGGAACGGAACAGAACGAAACGACAATTTTTATTTTCTCTCTTTATCTGCGTTTTCCAACCTATTTTGTCTTGAAAAGAAGCCATAATGGTGTTTTTCAACTTTTTGAATTTTTTTGCTATTTTTTTCAATTTTCTATTACGCGTCGTGTTGGAACGGAACGAAACAATAATTTTTATTTTTTCTCTTTCTCGGCCTTTTCCAACCTATTTTCGCTTGCAATGAAGCCATAATGGTATATTTTAATTTTTTCAATTTTTTTGCTTTTGTTTTTTGAATTTTGAATTACGCGTCGGGTAGGAACGGAACGGAACTATGATTTTTATTTTCTCCCCTTCTCCTCTTTATCAAACCTATTTTGGCTTGAAAACAATACATAACGGAATTTTTTAATTTTTTGAATTTTTTTGCTATTTTTTTGGAATTTTCTATTACGCGTCAAGTTGGAACGAATCGTAATGATAATTTTTATTTTGTCTCATTCTCATCCTTTACCAACCTATTTTAGCTAGAAACGAAGCCATAATGATATTTTTTAAATCTTTGAATCTTTTTGCTATTATTTTTTAATTTTCTATTTCGCGTCGGGTTGGAACGAAATGGAACGATAATTTTTATATTCTCTCTTTCTCGGTCTTTTCCAACCTGTTTTGACTTGAAAGGAAGCCGTAATGGTATTTTTTAATTTTTTGAACTTTTTTGCTATTTTATTTGAATTTTCTATTACGCTTCGTGTAGGAACGGAACGGACCGATAAATTTTTTTTTTTCTCTTTCTCTGCATTTTCCAACCTGTTTTAGCTTTAAATGAAGTCATAATGGTATATTTTACTTCTTTCAATTTTGTTTCTCTTTTTTTGGAATTTTCAATTTCCCGTTGGGTAGGAACGAAACGAAACGATAATTTTTATTTTCTCACTTTCTCATCATTTCCAAACCTATTTTGGCTTGAAAAGAATACATAACTGTATTTTTTATTTTTTTGAATTTTTTTGCTATTTTTTTGGAATTTTCTATTGCGCGTCGGGTTTGAACGAAACGTAATGATAATTTTTATTTTCTCTCTTTCTCATCCTTTTCCAACCTATTTTGGCTAGAAATGAAGTCATAATGGTATTTTTTAAATCTTTGAATTTTTTTGCTATTTTTTTTGAATTTTCCATTTCGCGTCGGGTTGGAACGAGACGGAACTATAATTTTTATATTCTCTCTTTCTCGGCCTTTTCCAACCTTTTTTTACTTGAAAGGAAGCCATAATGGCATTTTTTAATTTTTTGAACTTTTTTGCTATTTTATTGGAATTTTCTATTACGCGTTATGTCGGAACGGAGCGGACCGATAATTTTTAATTTTTCTCTTTCTCGGCCTGTTCCAACCTATTCTTGATTGAAATGAAGCCATAATGGTATATTTTAATTTTTTGAATTTTATTGCAATTTTTTTGGAATTTTAAATTATGCGTCGGGTAGGAACGAAACGTAACGATAATTTTTATTTTATCTCTTTCCCCTCCTTTTCCAACTGATTTTTGGCTTGAAATGAAGCCATAATGGTATTTTTTAACTTTTTTAATTTTTTTGCTATTTTTTTGGAATTTTCAATTTCGCGTCGGGTAGGAACGGAGCGGAACGATAATTTTTATTTTCCCACTTTCTCGGCCTTTTCCAACCGGTTTTGGCAAGAAAGGATGCCATAATTTCATAATGGTAATTTTATTCTCTCTCTTTCAGGGCTATTTACAACCTATTTTGGCTTAAAATGAAGCCATTATGGTATTTTTTAAATTTTTGAATTTTTTTGCTATTTTTTTGGGATTTCCTATTGCACGTCGGGTAGGAACGGAACAGAACGAAACGACAATTTTTGTTTTCTCTCTTTCTCTACGTTTTCAACCTATTTTGTCTTGAAAAGACGCCATAATGGTGTTTTTCAACTTTTTGAATTTTTTTCTATTTTTTTCAATTTTCTATTACGCGTCGTGTTGGAACGGAACGAAACAATAATTTTTATTTTTTCTCTTTCTCGGCCTTTTCCAACCTATTTTCGCTTGCAATGAAGCCATAATGGTATATTTTAAATTTTTCAATTTTTTTGTTTTTGTTTTTTGAATTTTGAATTACGCGTCGGGTAGGAACGGAACGGAACTATGATTTTTATTTTCTCCCCTTCTCCTCTTTATCAAACCTATTTTGGCTTGAAAAGAATTCATAACGGAATTTTTGAATTTTTTTGCTATTTTTTTGGAATTTTCTATTACGCGTCGAGTTGGAACGAAACGTAATGATAATTTTTATTTTCTCTATTTCTCATCCATTTCAAACCTATTTTGGATTGAAATGAAGCCATAATGGTATTTTTTAAATTTTTGAATTTTTTTGCTATTTTTTTGGGATTTCCAATTTCGCGTCGGGTTGGAACGAAATGGAACGATAATTTTCATATTCTCTCTTTCCCGGCATTTTCCAACCTATTTTCGCTTGAAATAAAGGCATAATGGTATATTTTAATTTTTTTGAATTTTTTTGCTATTTTCTTGGAATTTTCAATTACGCTTCGGGTAGAAACGAAATGTAATAATAATTTTTATTTTCTCTCTTTCTCATCCTTCTCCAATCTATTTTGGCTTGAAATGAGGCCATAACGGTATTTGATAACTTTTTGAATTTTTTTGCTATTTTTTTGGAATTTTCTATTTAGCGTCGGGTAGGAACGGAACGGAACGATAATTATTATTTTCTCTCTTTCTCTGCCTTTTCAGACCTATTTTTGCTAGACAGGAAGCCATAAAGGTATTTTTTAATTTTTTGAACATTTTTACTATTTTTTTTGAGTTTTCTATTACGCGTTGTGTAGGAACGGAACAGACCGATAATTTTTATTTTTTCTCTTCCTTGACATTTTCCAACCTATTTTGGCTTGAAATGAAGCCATAATGGTATATTTTAATTTTTTCAACTTTATTGCTATTTTTTTGGAATTTTCAATTTCGCGTTGGGTAGGAACGAAACGAAACGATAATTTTTATTTTCTCCGTTTCTCATCTCTTTAAAACCTATTTTGGCTTGAAAAGAATACATAACGGTATTTTTTAATTTTTTGAATTTTTTTGCTATTTTCAATTACCCGTCGAGTTGGAACGAAACGTAATGATAATTTTTATTTTCTCTATTTCTCATCCATTTCAAACCTATTTTGGCTTGAAATGAAGCCGTAATGCTATTTTTTAAATTTTTGAATTATTTTTGCTATTTTTTTGGGATTTCCTTTTTCGCGTCGGGTTGGAACGAAACGGAACGATAATTTTCATATTCTCTCTTTCCCGGCATTTTCCAACCTATTTTTGCTTGAAATAAAGGCATAATGGTATATTTTAAGTTTTTTTGAATTTTTTTGCTATTTTCTTGGAATTTTCAATTACGCGTCGGGTAGAAACGAAATGTAAAAATAATTTTTATTTTCTCTCTTTCTCATCCTTTTTCAACCTATTTTGGCTTGAAATGAGGCCATAACGGCATTTGTAAACTTTTTGAATTTTTTTGCTATTTTTCTGGAATTTTCTATTTAGCGTCGGGAACGGAACGGAACGGAACGATAATTATTATTTTCTCTCTTTCTCGGTCTTTTAAGACCTATTTTGGCTAGACAGGAAGCCATAAAGGTATTTTTTAATTTTTTGAACATTTTTACTATTTTTTTGGAGTTTTCTATTACGCGTTGTGTAGGAACGGAACGAACCGGACCGATAATTTTTATTTTTTCTCTTTCTCGGCCTTTTCCAACCTATTCTTGCTTGAAATGAAGCCATAATGGTATATTTTAATTTTTTGAATTTTATTGCAATTTTTTTGGAATTTTAAATTACGCGTCGGGTAGGAACGAAACGTAACGATAATTTTTATTTTATCTCTTTCCCCTCCTTTTCCAACCGATTTTTGGCTTGAAATGAAGCCATAATGATATTTTTTAACTTTTTTTAATTTTTTTACTATTTTTTTGGAATTTTCAATTTCGCGTTGGGTAGGAACGGAGCGGAACGATAATTTTTATTTTCCCACTTTCTCGGCCTTTTCCAACCGGTTTTGGCAAGAAAGAATGCCATAATTTCATAATGGAAATTTTATTTTCTCTCTTTCAGGGCAATTTACAACCTATTTTGGCTTAAAATGAAGCCATTATGGTAATTTTTAATTATTTGAATTTTTTTGCTATTGTTTTCGAATTTTCAATTACGCTTCGGGTAGGAACGAAGCGGAACGGTAAATTTTATATTCTCTCTTTCTCGGTATTTTCCAATCTATTTTGGCTTGAAATGATGCCAAAATGGTATTGTTGAATTTTTTTGCTATTTTTTTGGAATTTTCTATTACGCGTCGGGTAGGAACGGAACAGAACGAAACGACAATTTTTATTTTCTCTCTTTCTCTGCGTTTTCCAACCTATTTTGTCTTGAAAAGAAGCCATAACGGTGTTTTTCAACTTTTTGAATTTTTTTGCTACTTTTTTAAATTTTCTATTACGCGTCGTGTAGGAACGGAACGAAACAATAATTTTTATTTTTTCTCTTTCTTGGCCTTTTCCAACCTATTTTGGCTTGCAATGAAGCCATAATGGTATATTTTAATTTTTTCAATTTTTTTGCTTTTGTGTTTTGAATTGTGAATTACGCGTCGGGTCGGAACGGAACGGAACTATGATTTTTATTTTCTCCCCTTCTCCTCTTTATCAAACCTATTTTGGCTTGAAAAGAATACATAACGGAATTTTTTAATTTTTTGAATTTTTTTGCTATTTTTTTGGAATTTTCTATTACGTGTCGAGTTGGAACGAAACGTAATGATAATTTTTATTTTCTCCATTTCTCATCCATTTCCAACCTATTTTGGCTTGAAATGAAGCCATAATGGTATTTTTTAAATTTTTGAACATTTTTACTATTTTTTTGGAGTTTTCTATTACGCGTTGTGTAGGAACGGGGCGGACCGATAATTTTTATTTTTTCTCTTTCTTGACATTTTCCAACCTATTTTGGCTTGAAATGAAGCCATAATGGTGTACTTTAATTTTTTGAATTTTATTGCAATTTTTTTATAATTTTAAATTACGCGTCGGGTAGGAATGAAACGTAACGATAATTTTTATTTTATCTCCTTCCCCTCCTTTTCCAACTGATTCTTGGCTTGAAATGAAGCCATAATGGTATTTTTTAACTTTTTTAATTTTTTTGCTATTTTTTTGGAATTTTCAATTTCGCGTCGGGTAGGGACGGAGTGGAACGACAACTTTTTTTTTTTCTCTTTCTCAGCCTTTTCCAACCTGTTTTGGCATGAAACGATGCCATAATTTCATTATGGTATTTTTATTTTCTCTCTTTCATGGCATTTTACAACCTATTTTGACTTAAAATGAAGCCATTATAGTATTTTTTAATTTTTTGAACTTTTTTGCTTTTTTTTGGAATTTTCAATTACGCTTCGGGTAGGAACGAAACGGAACGGTAAATTTTATATTCTCTCTTTTTCGGGATTTTCGAAATCTATTTTGGCTTGAAATGATGCCAAAATGGTATTGTTGAATTTTTTTTCTATTTTTTCGGAATTTTCTATTATGCATTGGGTAGGAACGGAACAGAACGAAACAACAATTTTTATTTTCTCTCTTTCCCTGCGTTTTCCAACCTTTTTTGTCTTGAAAAGAAGCCATAATGTTGTTTTTTAACTTTTTGAATTTTTTTGCTATTTTCTTGGAATTTTCAATTACGCGTCGGGTAGAAACGAAATGTAATAATAATTTTTATTTTCTCTCTTTCTCATCATTTTCCAATCTATTTTGGCTTGAAATGAGGCCATAACGGTATTTGTTAAATTTTTGAATTTTTTTGCTATTTTTTTGGAATTTTCTATTTAGCGTCGGGTAGGAACGGAACGGAACGATAATTATTATTTTCTCTCTTTCTCGGCCTTTTCTGACCTATTTTGGCTAGACAGGAAGCCATAAAGGTATTTTTTAATTTTTTGAACATTTTTACTATTTTTTTGGAGTTTTCTATTACGCGTTGTGTAGGAACGGAACGGACCGATAATTTTTATTTTTTCTCTTTCTTGGCAGTTTACAACCTATTTTGGCTTGAAATGAAGCCATAATGGTATATTTTAATTTTTTCAATTTTATTGCTATTTTTTTGGAATTTTCAATTTCGCGTTGGGTAGGAACGGAACGAAACGATAATTTCTATTTTCCTCTTTTCTCATCTTTTTCAAACCTATTTTGGGTTGAAAAGAATACATAACGGAATTTTTTAATTTTTTGAATTTTTTTGCTATTTTTTTGAAATTTTCTATTACTCGTCGGGTTGGAACGAAACGTAATGATAATTTTTATTTTCTCTCTTTCTCATCCTTTTCCAACTTTTTTTGGCTAGAAATGAAGCCATAATGGTATTTTTTAATTCTTTGAATTTTTTTGCTATTTTTTTGGAATTTTCTATTTAGCGTCGGGTAGGAACTGAACGGAACGGAACGATAATTATTATTTTCATTCTTTCTTGGCCTTTTCAAACCTATTTTGGCTAGACAGGAAGCCATAAAGGTATTTTTTTAATTTTTTGAATATTTTTACTATTTTTTTGGAATTTTCTATTACGCGCCGTGTAGGAACGGAACGGACGAATAATTTTTATTTTTTCTCTTTCTGGGTACTTTCTAACCTATTTTGGCTTGAAATGAAGCCATAATGGTATATTTTAATTTTTTCAATTTTATTGCTATTTTTTTGGAATTTTCAATTTCGCGTTGGGTAGGAACGAAACGAAACGATAATTTTTATTTTATCCCTTTCTCATTTTTTTAAAACCTATTTTGCCTTGAAAAGAATACATAACGGTATTTTTTAATTTTTTGAATTTTTTTTGCTATTTTCAATTACGCGTCGAGTTGGAACGAAACGTAATGATAATTTTTATTTTCTCTATTTCTCATCCATTTCAAACCTATTTTGGCTTGAAATGAAGCCATAATAATGGTATTTTTTAAATTTTTGAATTTTTTTGCTATTTTTTTGGGATTTCCTTTTTCGCGTCGGGTTCGAACGAAACGGAACGATAATTTTCATAGTCTCTCATTCCCAGCATTTTCCAACCTATTTTCGCTTGAAATAAAGGCATAATGGTATATTTTAATTTTTTTGAATTTTTTTGCTATTTTTTTAGAATTTTCAATTACGCGTCGGGTAGAAACGAAATGTGAAAATAATTTTTATTTCCTCTCTTTCTCATCCTTTTCCAACCTATTTTGGCTTGAAATGAGGCCATAATGGTATATTTTAATTTTTTCAATTTTATTGCTATTTTTTTGGAATTTTCAATTTCGCGTTGGGTAGGAACGAAACGAAACGATAATTTTTATTTTCCTCTTTTCTCATCTTTTTCAAACCTATTTTGGGTTGAAAAGAATACATAACGGAATTTTTTAATTTTTTGAATTTTTTTGCTATTTTTTTGAAATTTTCTATTACTCGTCGGGTTGGAACGAAACGTAATGATAATTTTTATTTTCTCTATTTCTCATCCATTTCAAACCTATTTTGGCTTGAAATGAAGCCATAATAATGGTATTTTTTAAATTTTTGAATTTTTTTGCTATTTTTTTGGGATTTCCTTTTTCGCGTCGGGTTCGAACGAAACGGAACGATAATTTTCATATTCTCTCATTCCCAGCATTTTCCAACCTATTTTCGCTTGAAATAAAGGCATAATGGTATATTTTAATTTTTTTGAATTTTTTTGCTATTTTTTTAGAATTTTCAATTACGCGTCGGGTAGAAACGAAATGTGAAAATAATTTTTATTTCCTCTCTTTCTCATCCTTTTCCAACCTATTTTGGCTTGAAATGAGGCCATAATGGTATATTTTAATTTTTTCAATTTTATTGCTATTTTTTTGGAATTTTCAATTTCGCGTTGGGTAGGAACGAAACGAAACGATAATTTTTATTTTCCTCTTTTCTCATCTTTTTCAAACCTATTTTGGGTTGAAAAGAATACATAACGGAATTTTTTAATTTTTTGAATTTTTTTGCTATTTTTTTGAAATTTTCTATTACTCGTCGGGTTGGAACGAAACGTAATGATAATTTTTATTTTCTCTCTTTCTCATCCTTTTCCAACTTTTTTTGGCTAGAAATGAAGCCATAATGATATTTTTTAAATCTTTGAATTTTTTTTGCTATTTTTTTTGAATTTTCTATTTCACGTCGGGTTGGAACGAAACGGAACGATAATTTTTATATTCTCTCTTTCTCAGCCTTTTCCACCCTGTTTTGACTTGAAAGGAAGCCATAATGGTATTTTTTAATTTTTTGAACTTTTTTGCTATTTTATTGTAATTTTCTATTACGCGTCGTGGAGGAATGAAACGGACCGATAATTTTTATTTTTTCTCTTTCTGAGCCTTTTCCAACCTATTTTCGCTTCAAACGAAGCCATAATGGTATATTTTAATTTTTTGAATTTTATTGCAATTTTTTTGGAATTTTAAATTACGCGTCGGGTAGGAATGAAACGTAACGATAATTTTTATTTTATCTCTTTCCCCTCCTTTTCCAACCGATTCTTTGCGTGAAATGAAGCCATAATGGTATTTTTTGACTTTTTTTATTTTTTTGCTATTTTTTTGGAATTTTCAATTTCGCGTCGGGTAGGGACGGAGTGGAACGACAATTTTTTTTTCTCTCTTTCTCGGCCTTTTCCAACCTGTTTTGGCATGAAAGGATGCCATAATTTCATAATGGTATTTTTATTTTCTCTCTTTCATGTCATTTTACAATCTTTTTTGGCTTAAAATGATGCCATTATAGTATTTTTTAATTTTTTGAATTTTTTTGCTTTTGTTTTGGAATTTTCAATTACGCTTCGGGTAGGAACGAAATGGAACTGTAAATTTTATATTCTCTCTTTCTTGGCATTTTCCAAATCTATTTTGGCTTGAAATGATGCCAAAATGGTATTGCTGAATTTTTTTTTCTATTTTTTGGGAATTTTCTATTACGCGTCGGGTAGAAACAGAATGGAACGAAACGATAATTATTATTTTCTTTATTTCTTGGCCTTTTCTTTGAATTTTCAATTACTCGTTGTGTAGGAACGGAACGGAACGATGTTTTTTATTTTCTCCCATTCTCCACTTTATTAAACTTATTTTGGCTTGAAAAGAATACATAACGGTATTTTTTAATTTTTTGAATTTTTTTGCTATTTTCAATTACTCGTCGTGTTGGAACGAAACGTAATGATATTTTAAATTTTGGCTTGAAATGAATCCATACTGGTATTTTTTTAAATTTTTGAATTTTTTTGCTATTTTTTTGGGATTTCCTATTTCGCGTCGGGTTTGAACGAAACGGAACGAAAGCCATAAGTTAAAAAAAACCATTATAGCTCCATTTCAAACCAAAGTTTGTTGTAAAACGCAGAGAAAGAGAGAAAATAAAAATTGTCATTCCGTTCCGTTCCATTCCTATCCTACGCGTAATAGAAAATTCCAATAAAATAGTAAAGAAGTTCAAAAGATTAAAAAATACCATTATGGCTTCCTTTCAAGCCAAAACAGGTTGGAAAATGCCGAGAAAGAGAGAATATAAAGATTATCGTTCCGTTTCGTTCCAACCCGATGCGAAATAGAAAATTAAAAAAAATAGCAAAAAAATTCAAAGATTTAAAAAGTAACATTATGGCTTCATTTCAAGCCAAAATAGGTTGGAAAATGCCGAGAAAGAGAAAAAATAAAAATTATCGGTCCGTTCCGTTCCTACAAAACGCGACATAGAAAATTCCAAAAAAATTAGAAAAATATTCAAAAAATTAAAAAATACCTTTATGGCTTTCTTTCTAGCCAAAATAGGTTTGAAAAGGCCGAGAAAGAGAGAAAATAATAATTATCGTTCCCTTCCGTTCCTACTCGACGTTAAATAGAAAATTCCAAAAAAATAGCAAAAAAATTCAAAAAGTTAAAAAATACCATTATGGCCTCATTTCAAGCCAAAATAAGTTGGTAAAGGCTCAGAAAGAGAGAATATAAAAAGTACCGTTCCGTTTCGTTCCTACCCGACGTGAAATAGAAAATTCCAAAAAAATAGAAAAAAATTCAAAAAGTTAAAAAATACCATTATAGCTCCATTTCAAGCCAAAATTGGTTGTAAAACGCAGAGAAAGAGAGAAAATAAAAATTGTCCTTTCGTTCCGTTCCGTTCCGTTCCTACCCTACGCGTAATAGAAAATTCCAATAAAATAGTAAAGAAGTTCAAAGGATTAAAAAATACCATTATGGCTTCCTTTCAAGCCAAAACAAGTTGGAAAATGCTGAGAAGGAGAGAATATAAAAATTATCGTTCCGTTCCGTTCCGTTCCTACCCGGCGCGAAATTGAAAATTTCAAAAAAATAGCAATAAAATTGAAAAAATTAAAATATACCATTATAGCTTCATTTCAAGCCAAAATAGATTGGAAAATGCCGAGAAAGAGAAAAAATAAAAATTATCAGTCCGTTCCGTTTCTACACGACGTGTAATAGAAAATTCGAAAAAAAAATAGCAAAAAAATTGAAAAAATTTAAAAATACCATTATGGCTTCCTTTCAAGCCAGAATAGGTTTGAAAAGGCCGAGAATGAGAGAAAATACAAATTATCGTTCCGTTCCGTTCCGACCCGACGCGAAATTGAAAATTCCAAAAAAATAGCAATAAAATTGAGAAAATTAAAATATACCATTATGGCTTCATTTAAAGCCAAAATAGGATGGAAAATGCCGAGAAAGAGAAAAAATAAAAATCGTCGGTCCGTTCTATTCCTACACGACACGTAATAGAAAATTCCAAAAAAATTGCAAAAAAGTTAAAAAAATTAAAAAATACCATTACGGCTTCCTTTCAAGTCAAAATTGGTCAGAAAAGGCCGAGAAGGAGATAAAATAAAAATTATCGGTCCGTTCTGTTCCCACACGACGCGTAATAGAAAATTCCAATAAAATAGCGAAAAACTAAAAAATACGATTATGGCTTCCTTTCAAGTCAAAACAGTTTGGAAAAGCCCGAAAAATAGAGAATATAAAGATTATCGTTCCGTTTCGTTCCAACCCGATGCGAAATAGAAAATTAAAAAAAAAATAGCAAAAAAATTCAAAGATTTAAAAAGTAACATTATGGCTTCATTTCAAGCCAAAATAGGTTGGAAAAGGATGAGAAAGAGAGAAAATAAAAATTATCATTACGTTTCGTTCCAACCCGACCCGTAATAGAAAATTCCAAAAAAATAGCAATAAAATTGAAAAAATTAAAATTTACCATTATAGATTCATTTCAAGTCAAAATAGGTTGGAAAATACCGAGAAAGAGAAAAAATAAAAATTATCGGTCCGTTCCGTTCCTACACAATGCGTCATAGAAAATTCCAAAAAAATTGTAAAAATATTCAAAAAATTAAAAAATACCTTTATGGCTTACTTTCTAGCCAAAATAGGTTTGAAAAGGCCGGGAAAGAGAGAAAATAATAATTATCGTTCCCTTCCGTTCCTACCCGACTCTAAATAGAAAATTCCAAAAAAATAGCAAAAAAATTTAAAAAGTTAAAAAATACCATTATGGCCACATTTCAAGCCAAAATAGGCTGAAAAACGATGAGAAAGAGAGAAAACAAAAATTATCATTACATTTCGTTCTTACCCGAAGCGTAATTGAAAATTACAAGAAAATTGCAAAAAAATTAAAAAAAAATTAAAATATACCGTTATACCTTTATTTCAAGCGAAAATAGGTTGGAAAATACCAAGAAAGAGAGAATATAAAAATTATCGTTCCGTTCCGTTCCTACCCGATGCGAAATAGAAAATTCCAAAAAAATAGCAGAAAAATTCAAAAAGTTAAAAAATACCATTATGGCCTCATTTCAAGCCAAAATAGGTTGTTAAAGGCCGAGAAAGAGAGAATATAAAAAGTACCGTTCCGTTTCGTTCCTACCCGGCGCGAAATTGAAAATTCCAAAAAAATAGCAATAAAATTGAGAAAATTAAAATATACCATTATGGTCTCATTTCAAGTCAAAATAGGATGGAAAATGCCGAGAAAGAGAAAAAATAAAAATCGTCGGTCCGTTCCGTTCATACACGACGCATAATAGAAAATTCCAAAAAAACTGCAAAAAGGTTCAAAAAATTAAAAAATACCATTATGGCTTCCTTTCAAGTCAAAACTGGTTGGAAAAGGCCGAGAAGAAGAAAAAATAAAAATTATCGGTCCGCTCTTTTCCTACACGACGCGTAATAGAAAATTCCAATAAAATAGCAAAAAATTAAAAAATACGATTATGGCTTCCTTTCAAGTCAAAACAGGTTGGAAAAGGCCTAGAAAGAGAGAATATAAAGATTATCGTTCCGTTTCGTTCCAACCCGATGCGAAATAGAAAATTAAAAAAAAAATAGCAAGAAAATTCAAAGATTTAAAAAGTAACATTATGGCTTCATTTCTGGCCAAAATAAGTTGAAAAATGATGAGAAATAGAGAAAATAAAAATTATCATTACGTTTCGTTCCAACCCGACGCGTAATAGAAAATTCCAAAAAAATAGCAATAAAATTGAAAAAATTAAAATTTACCATTATAGCTTCATTTCAAGCCAAAATAGGGTGGAAAATGCCGAGAAAGAGAAAAAATAAAAATTGTCGATCCGTTCCGTTCCTACACAACGCGACATAGAAAATTCCAAAAAAATTGTAAAAATATTCAAAAAATTAAAAAATACCTTTATGGCTTTCTTTCTAGCCCAAATAGGTTTGAAAAGGCCGAGAAAGAGAGAAAATAATAATTATCGTTCCCTTCCGTTACTACACGACGCTAAATAGAAAATTCCAAAAAAATAGCAAAAAAATTCAAAAAGTTAAAAAATACCATTATGGCCACATTTCAAGCCAACATAGATTGGAAAAGGATGAAAAAGAGAGAAAATAAAAATTATCTTTACATTTCGTTCCTACCCGAAGCGTAATTGAAAATTCCAAGAAAATAGCAAAAAAATTCAAAAAAATTAAAATATTCCATTATGCCTTTATTTCAAGCGAAAATTGGTTGGAAAATGCCGAGAAAGAGAGAATATAAAAATTACCGTTCCGTTCCTACCCTACGCGTAATAGAAAATTCCAATAAAATAGTAAAGAAGTTCAAAGGATTAAAAAATACCATTATGGCTTCCTTTCAAGCCAAAACAAGTTGGAAAATGCTGAGAAGGAGAGAATATAAAAATTATCGTTCCGTTCCGTTCCGTTCCTACCCGGCGCGAAATTGAAAATTTCAAAAAAATAGCAATAAAATTGAAAAAATTAAAATATACCATTATAGCTTCATTTCAAGCCAAAATAGATTGGAAAATGCCGAGAAAGAGAAAAAATAAAAATTATCAGTCCGTTCCGTTTCTACACGACGTGTAATAGAAAATTCGAAAAAAAAATAGCAAAAAAATTGAAAAAATTTAAAAATACCATTATGGCTTCCTTTCAAGCCAGAATAGGTTTGAAAAGGCCGAGAATGAGAGAAAATACAAATTATCGTTCCGTTCCGTTCCGACCCGACGCGAAATTGAAAATTCCAAAAAAATAGCAATAAAATTGAGAAAATTAAAATATACCATTATGGCTTCATTTAAAGCCAAAATAGGATGGAAAATGCCGAGAAAGAGAAAAAATAAAAATCGTCGGTCCGTTCTATTCCTACACGACACGTAATAGAAAATTCCAAAAAAATTGCAAAAAAGTTAAAAAAATTAAAAAATACCATTACGGCTTCCTTTCAAGTCAAAATTGGTCAGAAAAGGCCGAGAAGGAGATAAAATAAAAATTATCGGTCCGTTCTGTTCCCACACGACGCGTAATAAAAAATTCCAATAAAATAGCGAAAAACTAAAAAATACGATTATGGCTTCCTTTCAAGTCAAAACAGTTTGGAAAAGCCCGAAAAATAGAGAATATAAAGATTATCGTTCCGTTTCGTTCCAACCCGATGCGAAATAGAAAATTAAAAAAAAAATAGCAAAAAAATTCAAAGATTTAAAAAGTAACATTATGGCTTCATTTCAAGCCAAAATAGGTTGGAAAAGGATGAGAAAGAGAGAAAATAAAAATTATCATTACGTTTCGTTCCAACCCGACCCGTAATAGAAAATTCCAAAAAAATAGCAATAAAATTGAAAAAATTAAAATTTACCATTATAGATTCATTTCAAGTCAAAATAGGTTGGAAAATACCGAGAAAGAGAAAAAATAAAAATTATCGGTCCGTTCCGTTCCTACACAATGCGTCATAGAAAATTCCAAAAAAATTGTAAAAATATTCAAAAAATTAAAAAATACCTTTATGGCTTACTTTCTAGCCAAAATAGGTTTGAAAAGGCCGGGAAAGAGAGAAAATAATAATTATCGTTCCCTTCCGTTCCTACCCGACTCTAAATAGAAAATTCCAAAAAAATAGCAAAAAAATTTAAAAAGTTAAAAAATACCATTATGGCCACATTTCAAGCCAAAATAGGCTGAAAAACGATGAGAAAGAGAGAAAACAAAAATTATCATTACATTTCGTTCTTACCCGAAGCGTAATTGAAAATTACAAGAAAATTGCAAAAAAATTAAAAAAAAATTAAAATATACCGTTATACCTTTATTTCAAGCGAAAATAGGTTGGAAAATACCAAGAAAGAGAGAATATAAAAATTATCGTTCCGTTCCGTTCCTACCCGATGCGAAATAGAAAATTCCAAAAAAATAGCAGAAAAATTCAAAAAGTTAAAAAATACCATTATGGCCTCATTTCAAGCCAAAATAGGTTGTTAAAGGCCGAAAAAGAGAGAATATAAAAAGTACCGTTCCGTTTCGTTCCTACCCGGCGCGAAATTGAAAATTCCAAAAAAATAGCAATAAAATTGAGAAAATTAAAATATACCATTATGGTCTCATTTCAAGTCAAAATAGGATGGAAAATGCCGAGAAAGAGAAAAAATAAAAATCGTCGGTCCGTTCCGTTCATACACGACGCATAATAGAAAATTCCAAAAAAACTGCAAAAAGGTTCAAAAAATTAAAAAATACCATTATGGCTTCCTTTCAAGTCAAAACTGGTTGGAAAAGGCCGAGAAGAAGAAAAAATAAAAATTATCGGTCCGCTCTT
Source organism: Quercus rubra (assembly GCA_035136125.1). Lineage (NCBI taxonomy): Eukaryota > Viridiplantae > Streptophyta > Magnoliopsida > Fagales > Fagaceae > Quercus > Quercus rubra. Next base: position 45,188 of record JAXUIC010000024.1, read on the forward strand.
TTCCTACACGACGCGTAATAGAAAATTCCAATAAAATAGCAAAAAATTAAAAAATACGATTATGGCTTCCTTTCAAGTCAAAACAGGTTGGAAAAGGCCGAGAAAGAGAGACTATAAAGATTATCGTTCCGTTTCGTTCCAACCCGATGCGAAATAGAAAATTAAAAAAAAAATAGCAAGAAAATTCAAAGATTTAAAAAGTAACATTATGGCTTCATTTCTGGCCAAAATAAGTTGAAAAATGATGAGAAATAGAGAAAATAAAAATTATCCTTACGTTTCGTTCCAACCCGACGCGTAATAGAAAATTCCAAAAAAATAGCAATAAAATTGAAAAAATTAAAATTTACCATTATAGCTTCATTTCAAGCCAAAATAGGGTGGAAAATGCCGAGAAAGAGAAAAAATAAAAATTGTCGGTCCGTTCCGTTCCTACACAACGCGACATAGAAAATTCCAAAAAAATTGTAAAAATATTCAAAAAATTAAAAAATACCTTTATGGCTTTCTTTCTAGCCCAAATAGGTTTGAAAAGGCCGAGAAAGAGAGAAAATAGTAATTATCGTTCCCTTCCATTCCTACACGACGCTAAATAGAAAATTCCAAAAAAATAGCAAAAAAATTCAAAAAGTTAAAAAATACCATTATGGCCACATTTCAAGCCAACATAGATTGGAAAAGGATGAAAAAGAGAGAAAATAAAAATTATCTTTACATTTCGTTCCTACCCGAAGCGTAATTGAAAATTCCAAGAAAATAGCAAAAAAATTCAAAAAAATTAAAATATTCCATTATGCCTTCATTTCAAGCGAAAATTGGTTGGAAAATGCCGAGAAAGAGAGAATATAAAAATTACCGTTCCGTTCCTACCCTACGCGTAATAGAAAATTCCAATAAAATAGTAAAGAAGTTCAAAGGATTAAAAAATACCATTATGGCTTCCTTTCAAGCCAAAACAAGTTGGAAAATGCTGAGAAGGAGAGAATATAAAAATTATCGTTCCGTTCCGTTCCGTTCCTACCCGGCGCGAAATTGAAAATTTCAAAAAAATAGCAATAAAATTGAAAAAATTAAAATATACCATTATAGCTTCATTTCAAGCCAAAATAGATTGGAAAATGCCGAGAAAGAGAAAAAATAAAAATTATCAGTCCGTTCCGTTTCTACACGACGTGTAATAGAAAATTCGAAAAAAAAATAGCAAAAAAATTGAAAAAATTTAAAAATACCATTATGGCTTCCTTTCAAGCCAGAATAGGTTTGAAAAGGCCGAGAATGAGAGAAAATACAAATTATCGTTCCGTTCCGTTCCGACCCGACGCGAAATTGAAAATTCCAAAAAAATAGCAATAAAATTGAGAAAATTAAAATATACCATTATGGCTTCATTTAAAGCCAAAATAGGATGGAAAATGCCGAGAAAGAGAAAAAATAAAAATCGTCGGTCCGTTCTATTCCTACACGACACGTAATAGAAAATTCCAAAAAAATTGCAAAAAAGTTAAAAAAATTAAAAAATACCATTACGGCTTCCTTTCAAGTCAAAATTGGTCAGAAAAGGCCGAGAAGGAGATAAAATAAAAATTATCGGTCCGTTCTGTTCCCACACGACGCGTAATAAAAAATTCCAATAAAATAGCGAAAAACTAAAAAATACGATTATGGCTTCCTTTCAAGTCAAAACAGTTTGGAAAAGCGCGAAAAATAGAGAATATAAAGATTATCGTTCCGTTTCGTTCCAACCCGATGCGAAATAGAAAATTAAAAAAAAAATAGCAAAAAAATTCAAAGATTTAAAAAGTAACATTATGGCTTCATTTCAAGCCAAAATAGGTTGGAAAAGGATGAGAAAGAGAGAAAATAAAAATTATCATTACGTTTCGTTCCAACCCGACCCGTAATAGAAAATTCCAAAAAAATAGCAATAAAATTGAAAAAATTAAAATTTACCATTATAGATTCATTTCAAGTCAAAATAGGTTGGAAAATACCGAGAAAGAGAAAAAATAAAAATTATCGGTCCGTTCCGTTCCTACACAATGCGTCATAGAAAATTCCAAAAAAATTGTAAAAATATTCAAAAAATTAAAAAATACCTTTATGGCTTACTTTCTAGCCAAAATAGGTTTGAAAAGGCCGGGAAAGAGAGAAAATAATAATTATCGTTCCCTTCCGTTCCTACCCGACTCTAAATAGAAAATTCCAAAAAAATAGCAAAAAAATTTAAAAAGTTAAAAAATACCATTATGGCCACATTTCAAGCCAAAATAGGCTGAAAAACGATGAGAAAGAGAGAAAACAAAAATTATCATTACATTTCGTTCTTACCCGAAGCGTAATTGAAAATTACAAGAAAATTGCAAAAAAATTAAAAAAAAATTAAAATATACCGTTATACCTTTATTTCAAGCGAAAATAGGTTGGAAAATACCAAGAAAGAGAGAATATAAAAATTATCGTTCCGTTCCGTTCCTACCCGATGCGAAATAGAAAATTCCAAAAAAATAGCAGAAAAATTCAAAAAGTTAAAAAATACCATTATGGCCTCATTTCAAGCCAAAATAGGTTGTTAAAGGCCGAAAAAGAGAGAATATAAAAAGTACCGTTCCGTTTCGTTCCTACCCGGCGCGAAATTGAAAATTCCAAAAAAATAGCAATAAAATTGAGAAAATTAAAATATACCATTATGGTCTCATTTCAAGTCAAAATAGGATGGAAAATGCCGAGAAAGAGAAAAAATAAAAATCGTCGGTCCGTTCCGTTCATACACGACGCATAATAGAAAATTCCAAAAAAACTGCAAAAAGGTTCAAAAAATTAAAAAATACCATTATGGCTTCCTTTCAAGTCAAAACTGGTTGGAAAAGGCCGAGAAGAAGAAAAAATAAAAATTATCGGTCCGCTCTTTTCCTACACGACGCGTAATAGAAAATTCCAATAAAATAGCAAAAAATTAAAAAATACGATTATGGCTTCCTTTCAAGTCAAAACAGGTTGGAAAAGGCCGAGAAAGAGAGACTATAAAGATTATCGTTCCGTTTCGTTCCAACCCGATGCGAAATAGAAAATTAAAAAAAAAATAGCAAGAAAATTCAAAGATTTAAAAAGTAACATTATGGCTTCATTTCTGGCCAAAATAAGTTGAAAAATGATGAGAAATAGAGAAAATAAAAATTATCCTTACGTTTCGTTCCAACCCGACGCGTAATAGAAAATTCCAAAAAAATAGCAATAAAATTGAAAAAATTAAAATTTACCATTATAGCTTCATTTCAAGCCAAAATAGGGTGGAAAATGCCGAGAAAGAGAAAAAATAAAAATTGTCGGTCCGTTCCGTTCCTACACAACGCGACATAGAAAATTCCAAAAAAATTGTAAAAATATTCAAAAAATTAAAAATACCTTTATGGCTTTCTTTCTAGCCCAAATAGGTTTGAAAAGGCCGAGAAAGAGAGAAAATAGTAATTATCGTTCCCTTCCATTCCTACACGACGCTAAATAGAAAATTCCAAAAAAATAGCAAAAAAATTCAAAAAGTTAAAAAATACCATTATGGCCACATTTCAAGCCAACATAGATTGGAAAAGGATGAAAAAGAGAGAAAATAAAAATTATCTTTACATTTCGTTCCTACCCGAAGCGTAATTGAAAATTCCAAGAAAATAGCAAAAAAATTCAAAAAATTAAAATATTCCATTATGCCTTCATTTCAAGCGAAAATTGGTTGGAAAATGCCGAGAAAGAGAGAATATAAAAATTACCGTTCCGTTCCTACCCTACGCGTAATAGAAAATTCCAATAAAATAGTAAAGAAGTTCAAAGGATTAAAAAATACCATTATGGCTTCCTTTCAAGCCAAAACAAGTTGGAAAATGCTGAGAAGGAGAGAATATAAAAATTATCGTTCCGTTCCGTTCCGTTCCTAACCGGCGCGAAATTGAAAATTTCAAAAAATAGCAATAAAATTGAAAAAATTAAAATATACCATTATAGCTTCATTTCAAGCCAAAATAGATTGGAAAATGCCGAGAAAGAGAAAATATAAAAATTATCAGTCTGTTCCGTTTCTACACGACGTGTAATAGAAAATTCGAAAAAAAAAATAGCAAAAAAATTGAAAAAATTTAAAAATACCATTATGGCTTCCTTTCAAGCCAGAATAGGTTTGAAAAGGCCGAGAATGAGAGAAAATACAAATTATCGTTCCGTTCCGTTCCGACCCGACGCGAAATTGAAAATTCCAAAAAAATAGCAATAAAATTGAGAAAATTAAAATATACCATTATGGCTTCATTTAAAGCCAAAATAGGATGGAAAATGCCGAGAAAGAGAAAAAATAAAAATCGTCGGTCTGTTCTATTCCTACACGACACGTAATAGAAAATTCCAAAAAAATTGCAAAAAAGTTAAAAAAATTAAAAAATACCATTACGGCTTCCTTTCAAGTCAAAATTGGTCAGAAAAGGCCGAGAAGGAGATAAAATAAAAATTATCGGTCCGTTCTGTTCCCACACGACGCGTAATAAAAAATTCCAATAAAATAGCGAAAAACTAAAAAATACGATTATGGCTTCCTTTCAAGTCAAAACAGTTTGGAAAAGCGCGAAAAATAGAGAATATAAAGATTATCGTTCCGTTTCGTTCCAACCCGATGCGAAATAGAAAATTAAAAAAAAAATAGCAAAAAAATTCAAAGATTTAAAAAGTAACATTATGGCTTCATTTCAAGCCAAAATAGGTTGGAAAAGGATGAGAAAGAGAGAAAATAAAAATTATCATTACGTTTCGTTCCAACCCGACCCGTAATAGAAAATTCCAAAAAAATAGCAATAAAATTGAAAAAATTAAAATTTACCATTATAGATTCATTTCAAGTCAAAATAGGTTGGAAAATACCGAGAAAGAGAAAAAATAAAAATTATCGGTCCGTTCCGTTCCTATACAATGCGTCATAGAAAATTCCAAAAAAATTGTAAAAATATTCAAAAAATTAAAAAATACCTTTATGGCTTACTTTCTAGCCAAAATAGGTTTGAAAAGGCCGGGAAAGAGAGAAAATAATAATTATCGTTCCCTTCCTTTCCTACCCGACTCTAAATAGAAAATTCCAAAAAATAGCAAAAAAATTTAAAAAGTTAAAAAATACCATTATGGCCACATTTCAAGCCAAAATAGGTTGGAAAACGATGAGAAAGAGAGAAAACAAAAATTATCATTACATTTCGTTCTTACCCGAAGCGTAATTGAAAATTACAAGAAAATTGCAAAAAAATTCAAAAAAAATTAAAATATACCGTTATACCTTTATTTCAAGCGAAAATAGGTTGGAAAATACCGAGAAAGAGAGAATATAAAAATTATCGTTCCGTTTCGTTCCAACCCGATGCGAAATAGAAAATTAAAAAAAAAATAGCAAGAAAATTCAAAGATTTAAAAAGTAACATTATGGCTTCATTTCTGGCCAAAATAAGTTGAAAAATGATGAGAAATAGAGAAAATAAAAATTATCATTACGTTTCGTTCCAACCCGACGCGTAATAGAAAATTCCAAAAAAATAGCAATAAAATTGAAAAAATTAAAATTTACCATTATGGTCTCATTTCAAGTCAAAATAGGATGGAAAATGCCGAGAAAGAGAAAAAATAAAAATCGTCGGTCCGTTCCGTTCATACACGACGCATAATAGAAAATTCCAAAAAAACTGCAAAAAGGTTCAAAAAATTAAAAAATACCATTATGGCTTCCTTTCAAGTCAAAACTGGTTGGAAAAGGCCGAGAAGAAGAAAAAATAAAAATTATCGGTCCGCTCTTTTCCTACACGACGCGTAATAGAAAATTCCAATAAAATAGCAAAAATTAAAAAATACGATTATGGCTTCCTTTCAAGTCAAAACAGGTTGGAAAATGCCGAGAAAGAGAGAATATAAAGATTATCGTTCCGTTTCGTTCCAACCCGATGCGAAATAGAAAATTAAAAAAAAAATAGCAAGAAAATTCAAAGATTTAAAAAGTAACATTATGGCTTCATTTCTGGCCAAAATAAGTTGAAAAATGATGAGAAATAGAGAAAATAAAAATTATCATTACGTTTCGTTCCAACCCGACGCGTAATAGAAAATTCCAAAAAAATAGCAATAAAATTGAAAAAATTAAAATTTACCATTATAGCTTCATTTCAAGCCAAAATAGGGTGGAAAATGCCGAGAAAGAGAAAAAATAAAAATTGTCGGTCCGTTCCGTTCCTACACAACGCGACATAGAAAATTCCAAAAAAATTGTAAAAATATTCAAAAAATTAAAAAATACCTTTATGGCTTTCTTTCTAGCCCAAATAGGTTTGAAAAGGCCGAGAAAGAGAGAAAATAGTAATTATCGTTCCCTTCCATTCCTACACGACGCTAAATAGAAAATTCCAAAAAAATAGCAAAAAAATTCAAAAAGTTAAAAAATACCATTATGGCCACATTTCAAGCCAACATAGATTGGAAAAGGATGAAAAAGAGAGAAAATAAAAATTATCTTTACATTTCGTTCCTACCCGAAGCGTAATTGAAAATTCCAAGAAAATAGCAAAAAAATTCAAAAAAATTAAAATATTCCATTATGCCTTCATTTCAAGCGAAAATTGGTTGGAAAATGCCGAGAAAGAGAGAATATAAAAATTACCGTTCCGTTCCTACCCTACGCGTAATAGAAAATTCCAATAAAATAGTAAAGAAGTTCAAAGGATTAAAAAATACCATTATGGCTTCCTTTCAAGCCAAAACAAGTTGGAAAATGCTGAGAAGGAGAGAATATAAAAATTATCGTTCCGTTCCGTTCCGTTCCTACCCGGCGCGAAATTGAAAATTTCAAAAAAATAGCAATAAAATTGAAAAAATTAAAATATACCATTATAGCTTCATTTCAAGCCAAAATAGATTGGAAAATGCCGAGAAAGAGAAAAAATAAAAATTATCAGTCCGTTCCGTTTCTACACGACGTGTAATAGAAAATTCGAAAAAAAAATAGCAAAAAAATTGAAAAAATTTAAAAATACCATTATGGCTTCCTTTCAAGCCAGAATAGGTTTGAAAAGGCCGAGAATGAGAGAAAATACAAATTATCGTTCCGTTCCGTTCCGACCCGACGCGAAATTGAAAATTCCAAAAAAAATAGCAATAAAATTGAGAAAATTAAAATATACCATTATGGCTTCATTTAAAGCCAAAATAGGATGGAAAATGCCGAGAAAGAGAAAAAATAAAAATCGTCGGTCCGTTCTATTCCTACACGACACGTAATAGAAAATTCCAAAAAAATTGCAAAAAAGTTAAAAAAATTAAAAAATACCATTACGGCTTCCTTTCAAGTCAAAATTGGTCAGAAAAGGCCGAGAAGGAGATAAAATAAAAATTATCGGTCCGTTCTGTTCCCACACGACGCGTAATAAAAAATTCCAATAAAATAGCGAAAAACTAAAAAATACGATTATGGCTTCCTTTCAAGTCAAAACAGTTTGGAAAAGCGCGAAAAATAGAGAATATAAAGATTATCGTTCCGTTTCGTTCCAACCCGATGCGAAATAGAAAATTAAAAAAAAATAGCAAAAAAATTCAAAGATTTAAAAAGTAACATTATGGCTTCATTTCAAGCCAAAATAGGTTGGAAAAGGATGAGAAAGAGAGAAAATAAAAATTATCATTACGTTTCGTTCCAACCCGACCCGTAATAGAAAATTCCAAAAAAATAGCAATAAAATTGAAAAAATTAAAATTTACCATTATAGATTCATTTCAAGTCAAAATAGGTTGGAAAATACCGAGAAAGAGAAAAAATAAAAATTATCGGTCCGTTCCGTTCCTATACAATGCGTCATAGAAAATTCCAAAAAAATTGTAAAAATATTCAAAAAATTAAAAAATACCTTTATGGCTTACTTTCTAGCCAAAATAGGTTTGAAAAGGCCGGGAAAGAGAGAAAATAATAATTATCGTTCCCTTCCTTTCCTACCCGACTCTAAATAGAAAATTCCAAAAAAATAGCAAAAAAATTTAAAAAGTTAAAAAATACCATTATGGCCACATTTCAAGCCAAAATAGGTTGGAAAACGATGAGAAAGAGAGAAAACAAAAATTATCATTACATTTCGTTCTTACCCGAAGCGTAATTGAAAATTACAAGAAAATTGCAAAAAAATTCAAAAAAAATTAAAATATACCGTTATACCTTTATTTCAAGCGAAAATAGGTTGGAAAATACCGAGAAAGAGAGAATATAAAAATTATCGTTCCGTTTCGTTCCAACCCGATGCGAAATAGAAAATTAAAAAAAAAATAGCAAGAAAATTCAAAGATTTAAAAAGTAACATTATGGCTTCATTTCTGGCCAAAATAAGTTGAAAAATGATGAGAAATAGAGAAAATAAAAATTATCATTACGTTTCGTTCCAACCCGACGCGTAATAGAAAATTCCAAAAAAATAGCAATAAAATTGAAAAAATTAAAATTTACCATTATGGTCTCATTTCAAGTCAAAATAGGATGGAAAATGCCGAGAAAGAGAAAAAATAAAAATCGTCGGTCCGTTCCGTTCATACACGACGCATAATAGAAAATTCCAAAAAAACTGCAAAAAGGTTCAAAAAATTAAAAAATACCATTATGGCTTCCTTTCAAGTCAAAACTGGTTGGAAAAGGCCGAGAAGAAGAAAAAATAAAAATTATCGGTCCGCTCTTTTCCTACACGACGCGTAATAGAAAATTCCAATAAAATAGCAAAAAATTAAAAAATACGATTATGGCTTCCTTTCAAGTCAAAACAGGTTGGAAAATGCCGAGAAAGAGAGAATATAAAGATTATCGTTCCGTTTCGTTCCAACCCGATGCGAAATAGAAAATTAAAAAAAAAATAGCAAGAAAATTCAAAGATTTAAAAAGTAACATTATGGCTTCATTTCTGGCCAAAATAAGTTGAAAAATGATGAGAAATAGAGAAAATAAAAATTATCATTACGTTTCGTTCCAACCCGACGCGTAATAGAAAATTCCAAAAAAATAGCAATAAAATTGAAAAAATTAAAATTTACCATTATAGCTTCATTTCAAGCCAAAATAGGGTGGAAAATGCCGAGAAAGAGAAAAAATAAAAATTATCGGTCCGTTCCGTTCCTACACAACGCGACATAAAAAATTCCAAAAAAATTGTAAAAATATTCAAAAAATTAAAAAATACCTTTATGGCTTTCTTTCTAGCCCAAATAGGTTTGAAAAGGCCGAGAAAGAGAGAAAATAATAATTATCGTTCCCTTCCGTTCCTACACGACGCTAAATAGAAAATTCCAAAAAAATAGCAAAAAAATTCGAAAAGTTAAAAAATACCATTATGGCCACATTTCAAGCCAACATAGATTGGAAAAGGATGAAAAAGAGAGAAAATAAAAATTATCTTTACATTTCGTTCCTACCCGAAGCTTAATTGAAAATTCCAAGAAAATAGCAAAAGAATTCAAAAAAATTAAAATATTCCATTATGCCTTTATTTCAAGCGAAAATTGGTTGGAAAATGCCGAGAAAGAGAGAATATAAAAATTACCGTTCCGTTCCTACCTGACGCGAAATAGAAAATTCCAAAAAAATAGCAAAAAAATTCCAAAAGTTAAAAAATACCATTATGGCCTCATTTCAAGCCAAAATAGGTTGGTAAAGGTCGAGAAAGAGAGACTATAAAAAGTACCGTTCCGTTTCGTTCCTACCAGACGCGAAATAGAAAATTTCAAAAAAATAGCAAAAAAATTCAAAGAGTTAAAAAATACCATTATAGCTCCATTTCAAGCCAAAGTTGGTTGTAAAACGCAGAGAAATAGAGAAAATAAAAATTGTCATTCCGCTCCGTTCAATTCCTATCCTACGCGTAATAGAAAATTCCAATAAAATAGAAAAGAAGTTCAAAAGATTAAAAAATACCATTATGGCTTCCTTTCAAGCCAAAACAGGTTGCAAAATGCGGAGAAGGAGAGAATATAAAAATTATCGTTCCGTTCCGTTCCGTTCCTACCCGGCGCGAAATTGAAAATTCCAAAAAAATAGCAATAAAATTGGGAAAATTAAAATATACCATTATGGCTTCATTTCAAGTCAAAATAGGATGGAAAATGCCGAGAAAGAGAAAAAATAAAAATCGTCGGTCCGTTCCGTTCCTACACGACGCGTAACAGAAAATTCCAAAAAAATTGCAAAAAAGTTCAAAAAATTAAAACTACCATTACAGCTTCCTTTCAAGTCAAAATTGGTCGGAAAAGGCCGAGAAGGAGATAAAATAAAAATGATCGGTCCGTTCTGTTCCTACACGACGCGTAATAGAAAGTTCCAATAAAATAGCAAAAAATTAAAAAATACGATTATGGCTTCCTTTCAAGTCAAAACAGGTTGGAAAAGGCCGAGAAAGAGAGAATATAAAGATTATCGTTCCGATTCGTTCCAACCCGTTGCGAAATAGAAAAGTAAAAAAAAATAGCAAAAAAATTCAAAGATTTAAAAAGTAACATTATGGCTTCATTTCAAGCCAAAATAGGTTGGAAAAGGGTGAGAAAGAGTGAAAATAAAAATTATCATTACGTTTCGTTCCAACCCGACGCGTAATAGAAAATTCCACAAAAATAGCAATAAAATTGAAAAAATTAAAATTTACCATTATACCTTCATTTCAAGTCAAAATAGGTTGGAAAACGCCGAGAAAGAGAAAAAATAAAAATTATCGGTCCGTTCCGTTCCTACACAATGCGTCATAGAAAATTCCAAAAAAATTGTAAAAATATTCAAAAAATTAAAAAAACACCTTTATGGCTTCCTTTCTAGCATAAATAGGTTTGAGAAGGCCGAGAAAGGGAGAAAATAAAAATTATCGTTCCCTTCCGTTCCTACCCGACGCTAAATAGAAAATTCCAAAAAAATAGCAAAAAATTCAAAAAGTTAAAAAATACCATTATGGCCACATTTCAAGCCAATATAGGTTGGAAAAGGATGAGAAAGAGAGAAAATAAAAATTATTATTACATTTCGTTACTACCCGAAGCGTAATTGAAAATTCCAAGAAAATAGCAAAAAAATTCAAAAAAAAATAAAATATACCATTATGCCTTTATTTAAGGCGAAAATAGGTTGGAAAATGCTGAGAAATAGAGAATATAAAAATTATCGTTCCGTTCCTACCCGACGCGAAATAGAAAATTCCAAAAAAATAGCAAAAAAATTCAAAAAGTTAAAAAATACCATTATGACCTCATTTCAAGCCAAAATAGGTTGGTAAAGGCCGAGAAAGAGAGAATATAAAAAGTACCGTTCCGTTTCGTTCCCACCCGACGCGAAATAGAAAATTCCAGAAAAAATAGCAAAAAATACAAAAAGTTAAAAAATACCATTATAGCTCCATTTCAAGCCAAAATTGGTTGTAAAACGCTGAGAAAGAGAGAAAATAAAAATTGTCGTTCCGTTTCGTTCCGTTCCTACCCTACGCGTAATAGAAAATTCCAATAAAATAGTAAAGAAGTTCAAAAGATTAAAAAATACCATTATGGCTTCCTTTCAAGCCAAAACAGGTTGTAAAATGCTGAGAATGAGAGAATATAAAAATTATCGTTCCGTTCCGTTCCGTTCCTACCCGGCGCGAAATTGAAAATTCCAAAAAAATAGCAATAAAATTGAAAAAATTAAAATGTACCATTATGGCTTCATTTCAAGCCAAAATAGGTTGGAAAATGCCGAGAAAGAGAAAAAATAAAAATTATCAGTCCGTTCCGTTCCTACACGACGCGTAATAGAAAATTCGAAAAAAAAATAGCAAAAAAATTGAAAAAATTTAAAACTACCATTATGGCTTCCTTTCAAGCCAAAATAGGTTTGAAAAGGCCGAGAATGAGAGAAAATAAAAATTATCGTTCCGTTCCGTTCCGACCCGATGTGAAATTGAAAATTCCAAAAATAGCAATAAAATTGAGAAAATTAAAATATACCATTATGGCTTCATTTCAAGTCAAAATAGGATGGAAAATGACGAGAAAGAGAAAAAATAAAAATTATCGGTCCGTTCCGTTCTTACACAATGCGTCATAGAAAATTACAAAAAAATAGCAAAAAAATTTAAAAAAATTAAATTGTACCATGATGACTTCATTTCAAGCCAAAATAGGATTGAAAAGGCCGAGAAAGAGAGAAGATAATAGTTATCGTTCCGTTCCGATTCTACCCGACGCGAAATAGAAAATTCCAAAAAAATAGCAAAAAAATTCCAAAAGTTAAAAAAATACTATTATAGCCTCATTTCAAGCCAAAATAGGATGGTAAAGGCTGAGAAAGAGAGAATATAAAAAGTACCGTTCCGTTTCGTTCCTACCCGACGTGAAATAGAAAATTCCAAAAAAATAACAAAAAAATTCAAAAAGTTAAAAAATACCATTATAGCTCCATTTCAAGCCAAAATTGGTTGTAAAACGCAAAGAAGGAGAGAAAATAAAAATTGTCATTCCGTTCCGCTCCTACCCTACGCGTAATAGAAAATTCCATTAAAATAGTACAGAAGTTCAAAAGAATTGAAAAATACCATTATGGCTTCCTTTCAAGCCAAAACAGGTTGGAAAATGCGGAGAAGGAGAGAATATAAAAATTATCGTTCCGTTCCGTTCCGTTCCTACCCGGCGCGAAATTGAAAATTCCAAAAAAATAGCAATAAAATTGAAAAAATTAAAATATACCATTATGGCTTCATTTCAAGCCAAAATAGGTTGGAAAATGCCGAGAAAGAGAGAGAAAAAAAAAATTATCGTTACATTTCGTTATTACCCGACGCGTAATTTAAAATTCCAAAAAAATTGCAATAAAATTCCAAAAACTAAAATATACCATTATGGCTTCATTTAAAGCCAAAATAGGTTGGAAAAGCCCGAGAAAGAGAAAAAATAAAAATTATCGATCCGTTCCGTTCGTACACGACGCGTAATAGAAAATTCCAATAAAATAGCAAAAAGTTCGAAAATTTTAAAAAGACCAATATGGCTTCCTTTCAAGTCAAAATAGGTTGGAAAAGGATGAGAAAGAGAGAAAATAAAAATTATCATTACGTTTCGTTCCAACCCAACCCGTAATAGAAAATTCCAAAAAAATAGCAATAAAATTGAAAAAATTAAAATTTACCATTATAGATTCATTTCAAGTCAAAATAGGTTGGAAAATACCGAGAAAGAGAAAAAATAAAAATTATCGGTCCGTTCCGTTCCTACACAATGCGTCATAGAAAATTCCAAAAAAATTGTAAAATATTCAAAAAATTGAAAAATACCTTTATGGCTTACTTTCTAGCCAAAATAGGTTTGAAAAGGCCAGGAAAGAGCGAAAATAATAATTATCGTTCCCTTCTGTTCCTACCCAACTCTAAATAGAAAATTCCAAAAAAATAGCAAAAAAATTTAAAAAGTTAAAAAATACCATTATGGCCACATTTCAAGCCAAAATAGGTTGGAAAACGATGAGAAAGAGAAAAAACAAAAATTATCATTACACTTCGTTCTTACCCGAAGCGTAATTGAAAATTCTAAGAAAATTGCAAAAAAATTCAAAAAAAATTAAAATATACCGTTATGCCTTTATTTCAAGCGAAAATAGGTTGGAAAATACTGAGAAAGAGAGAATATAAAAATTATCGTTCCGTTCCGTTCCTACCCGACGCGAAATAGAAAATTCCAAAAAAATAGCAGAAAAATTCAAAAAGTTAAAAAATACCATTATGGCCTCATTTCAAGCCAAAATAGGTTGGCAAAGGCCGAGAAAGAGAGAATATAAAAAGTACCGTTCCGTTTCGTTCCTACCCGGCACGAAGTTGAAAATTCCAAAAAAATAGCAATAAAATTGAAAAAATTAAAATATACCATTATGGCTTCATTTCAAGCCAAAATAGGTTGAAAAATACCGAGAAAGAGAAAAAATAAAAATTATCAGTCCGTTCCGTTCCTACACGACGCGTAATAGAAAATTCGAAAAAAAAATGGTAAAAAAATTGAAAAAATTTAAAACTACCATTATGGCTTCCTTTCAAGCCAAAATAGGTTTGAAAAGGCCGAGAATGAGAGAAAATAAAAATTATCGTTCCGTTCCGTTCCGACCCAACGCGAAATTGAAAATTCCAAAAAAATTGCAATAAAATTGAGAAAATTAAAATATACCATTATGGTCTCATTTCAGGTCAAAATAGGATGGAAAATGCCGAGAAAGAGAAAAAATAAAAATTGTCGGTCCATTCCGTTCCTACACGACGCATAATAGAAAATTCTAAAAAAATTGCAACAAAGTTCAAAAAATTAAAAAATACCATTACAGCTTCCTTTCAAGTCAAAATTGGTCGGAAAAGGCCGAGAAGGAGATAAAATAAAAATTATCGGTTCGTACTGTTCCTACACGACGTGTAATAGAAAGTTCCAATAAAATAGCAAAAAATTAAAAAATACGATTATGGCTTCCTTTCAAGTCAAAACAGGTTGGAAAAGGCCGAGAAAGAGAGAATATAAAGATTATCGTTCCGTTTCGTTCCAACCCGATGCGAAATAGAAAATTAAAAAAAAATAGCAAGAGAATTCAAAGATTTAAAAAGTAACATTATGGCTTCATTTCTAGCCAAAATAGGTTGAAAAAGGATGAGAAAGAGAGAAAATAAAAATTATCATTACGTTTCGTTCCAACCCGACGCGTAATAGAAAATTCCAAAAAAATTTCAATAAAATTGAAAAAATTAAAATTTACCATTATAGCTTCATTTCAAGCCAAAATAGGTTGGAAAATGCCGAGAAAGAGAAAAAATAAAAATTATCGGTCCGTTCCGTTCCTACACAACGAGACATAGAAAATGCCAAAAAAATTGTAAAAATATTCAAAAAATTAAAAAATACCTTTATGGCTTTCTTTCTAGCCAAAATAGGTTTGAAAAGGCCCAGAAAGAGAGAAAATAATAATTATCGTTCCATTTCGTTCCTACTCGACGTGAAATAGAAAATTCCAAAAAAATAACAAAAAAATTCAAAAAGTTAAAAAATAATATTATAGCTCCATTTCAAGCCAAAATTGGTTGTAAAACACAAAGAAGGAGAGAAAATAAAAATTGTCATTCCGTTCCGTTCCTACCCTACGCGTAATAGAAAATTCCATTAAAATAGTAAAGAAGTTCAAAAGATTAAAAAATACCATTATGGCTTCCTTTCAAGCCAAAACAGGTTGGAAAATGCGGAGAAGGAGAGAATATAAAAATTATCGTTCCGTTCCGTTCCGTTCCCACCCGGCGCGAAATTGAAAACTCCAAAAAAATAGCAATAAAATTGAAAAAATTAAAATATACCATTATGGCCTCATTTCAAGCCAAAATAGGTTGGTAAAGGCCGAGAAAGAGAGAATATAAAAAGTACCGTTCCGTTTCGTTCCTACCCGGCGTGAAATTGAAAATTCCAAAAAAATAGCAATAAAATTGAAAAAATTAAAATAAACCATTATGGCTTCATTTCAAGCCAAAATAGGTTGAAAATGCCGAGAAAGAGAAAAAATAAAAATTATCAGTCTGTTCCGTTCCTACACGACGCGTAATAGAAAATTCGAAAAAAAAAATGGCAAAAAAATTGAAAAAATTTAAAACTACCATTATGGCTTCCTTTCAAGCCAAAATAGGTTTGAAAAGGCCGAGAATGAGAGAAAAGAAAAATTATCGTTCCGTTCCGTTCCGACCCGACGCGAAATTGAAAATTCCAAAAAAATAGCAATAAAATTGAGAAAATTAAAATATACCATTATGGTCTCATTTCAAGTCAAAATAGGATGGAAAATGCCGAGAAAGAGAAAAAAAAAATCGTCGGTCCATTCCGTTCCTCACGACGCGTAATAGAAAATTCCAAAAAAATTGCAAAAAAGTTCAAAAAATTAAAAAAAACATTTATGGCTTCCATTCTAGCCAAAATAGGTTTGAAAAGGCCGAGAAAGAGAGAAAATAATAATTATCGTTCTGTTTCGTTCCTACACGACGCGTAATAGAAAATTAAAAAAAAACAGCAAAAAAATTAAAATAGTGAAAAAATACCATTATGGCCTCATTCGAAGCCAAAATACGTTGGAAAAGGATGTGAAATAGTCAAAATAAAAATTATCATTACGTTTCGTTCCTACTCGACGCGTAAGTGAAAATTCCAAGAAAATAGCAAAAAAATTCAAAAAAATTAAAATGTACCATTATGCCTTCATTTCAAGCCAAAATAGGTTTGAAAAGGCCGAGAAAGAGAGAAAATAATAACTATCGTTCCCTTCCGTTACTACACGACGCTAAATAGAAAATTCCAAAAAAATAGCAAAAAAATTCAAAAAGTTAAAAAATACCATTATGGCCACATTTCTAGCCAACATAGATTGGAAAAGGATGAAAAAGAGAGAAAATAAAAATTATCTTTACATTTCGTTCCTACCCGAAGCGTAATTGAAAATTCCAAGAAAATAGCAAAAAAATTCAAAAAAATTAAAATATTCCATAATGCCTTTATTTCAAGCGAAAATTGGTTGGAAAATGCCGAGAAAAAGAGATTATAAAAATTATCGTTCCGTTCCTACCCGATGCGAAAAAGAAAATTCCAAAAAAATAGCAAAAAAATTCAAAAGGTTAAAAAATACCATTATGGCCTCATTTCAAGCCAAAATAGGTTGGTAAAGGTCGAGAAAGAGAGAATATAAAAAGTACCATTCCGTTTAGTTCCTACCAGACGCGAAATAGAAAATTTCAAAAAAATAGCAAAAAAATTCAAAAAGTTAAAAAATACCATTATAGCTCCATTTCAAGCCAAAGTTGGTTGTAAAACGCAGAGAAAGAGAGAAAATAAAAATTGTCATTCCGTTCCGTTCCATTCCTATCCTACGCGTAATAGAAAATTCCAATAAAATAGAAAAGAAGATCAAAAGATTAAAAAATACCATTATGGTTTCCTTTCAAGCCAAAACAGATTGCAAAATGCGGAGAAGGAGAGAATATAAAAATTGTCGTTCCGTTCCGTTTCGTTCTTACCCGGCGCGAAATTGAAAATTCCAAAAAAATAACAATAAAATTGAGAAAATTAAAATATACCATTATGGGTTCATTTCAAGTCAAAATATGATGAAAAATGCCGAGAAAGAGAAAAAATAAAAATCGTCGGTCCGTTCCGTTCCTACACGACGCGTAATAGAAAATTCCAAAAAAATTGCAAAAAAGTTCAAAAAATTAAAAAATACCATTAAAGCTTCCGTTCAAGTCAAAATTGGTCGGAAAAGGCCGAGAAGGAGATAAAATAAAAATTATCGGTCCGTACTGTTCCTACACGACGCGTAATAGAAAATTCCAATAAAACAGCAAAAAATTAAAAAAATATGATTATGGCTTCCTTTCAAGTCAAAACAGGTTGGAAAAGGACGAGAAAGAGAGAATATAAAGATTATCGTTCCGTTTCGTTCCAACCCGTTGCGAAATAGAAAATTAAAAAAAAAATAGCAAAAAAATTCAAAGATTTGAAAAGTAACATTATGGCTTCATTTCAAGCCAAAATAGGTTGGAAAAGGATGAGAAAGAGAGAAAATAAAAATTACCATTACGTTTCGTTCCAACCCGACGCGTAATAGAAAATTCCACAAAAATAGCAATAAAATTGAAAAAATTAAAATTTACCATTATAGCTTCATTTCAAGTCAAAATAGGTTGGAAAACGCCGAGAAAGTGAAAAAATAAAAATTATCAGTCCGTTCCATTCCTACACAATGCGTCATAGAAAATTCCAAAAAAATTGCAATAAAGTTCAAAAAATTAAAAAATACCATTATGGCTTCCTTTCAAGTCAAAACTGGTTGGAAAAGGCTGAGAAAGAGAAAAAATAAAAATTATCGGTCCGTTCCGTTCCTACACAATGCGTCATTGAAAATTCCAAAAAAATTGCAATAAAGTTCAAAAAATTAAAAAATACCATTATGGCTTCCTTTCAAGTCAAAACTGGTTGGAAAAGGCCGAGAAAGAGAGAAAACAAAAATTATCGTTTCGTTTCGTTCTTACCCGACGCGTAATTTAAAATTCCACAAAAATAGCAATAAAATTGAAAAAATTAAAATTTACCATTATAGCTTCATTTCAAGTCAAAATAGGTTGGAAAACGCCGAGAAAGTGAAAAAATAAAAATTATCGGTCCGTTCCGTTCCTACACAATGCGTCATAGAAAATTCCAAAAAAATTGCAATAAAGTTCAAAAAATTAAAAAATACCATTATGGCTTCCTTTCAAGTCAAAACTGGTTGGAAAAGGCCGAGAAAGAGAGAAAACAAAAATTATCGTTTCGTTTCGTTCTTACCCGACGCGTAATTTAAAATTCCACAAAAATAGCAATAAAATTGAAAAAATTAAAATTTACCATTATAGCTTCATTTCAAGTCAAAATAGGTTGGAAAACGCCGAGAAAGTGAAAAAATAAAAATTATCGGTCCGTTCCGTTCCTACACAATGCGTCATAGAAAATTCCAAAAAAATTACAATAAAGTTCAAAAAATTAAAAAATACCATTATGGCTTCCTTTCAAGTCAAAACTGGTTGGAAAAGGCTGAGAAAGAGAAAAAATAAAAATTATCGGGCCGTTCTGTTCCTACACGACGCGTAATAGAAAATTCCAATAAAACAGCAAAAAATTAAAAAAATATGATTATGGCTTCCTTTCAAGTCAAAACAGGTTGGAAAAGGACGAGAAAGAGAGAATATAAAGATTATCGTTCCGTTTCGTTCCAACCCGTTGCGAAATAGAAAATTAAAAAAAAAATAGCAAAAAAATTCAAAGATTTGAAAAGTAACATTATGGCTTCATTTCAAGCCAAAATAGGTTGGAAAAGGATGAGAAAGAGAGAAAATAAAAATTACCATTACGTTTCGTTCCAACCCGACGCGTAATAGAAAATTCCACAAAAATAGCAATAAAATTGAAAAAATTAAAATTTACCATTATAGCTTCATTTCAAGTCAAAATAGGTTGGAAAACGCCGAGAAAGTGAAAAAATAAAAATTATCAGTCCGTTCCATTCCTACACAATGCGTCATAGAAAATTCCAAAAAAATTGCAATAAAGTTCAAAAAATTAAAAAATACCATTATGGCTTCCTTTCAAGTCAAAACTGGTTGGAAAAGGCTGAGAAAGAGAAAAAATAAAAATTATCGGTCCGTTCCGTTCCTACACAATGCGTCATTGAAAATTCCAAAAAAATTGCAATAAAGTTCAAAAAATTAAAAAATACCATTATGGCTTCCTTTCAAGTCAAAACTGGTTGGAAAAGGCCGAGAAAGAGAGAAAACAAAAATTATCGTTTCGTTTCGTTCTTACCCGACGCGTAATTTAAAATTCCACAAAAATAGCAATAAAATTGAAAAAATTAAAATTTACCATTATAGCTTCATTTCAAGTCAAAATAGGTTGGAAAACGCCGAGAAAGTGAAAAAATAAAAATTATCGGTCCGTTCCGTTCCTACACAATGCGTCATAGAAAATTCCAAAAAAATTGCAATAAAGTTCAAAAAATTAAAAAATACCATTATGGCTTCCTTTCAAGTCAAAACTGGTTGGAAAAGGCCGAGAAAGAGAGAAAACAAAAATTATCGTTTCGTTTCGTTCTTACCCGACGCGTAATTTAAAATTCCACAAAAATAGCAATAAAATTGAAAAAATTAAAATTTACCATTATAGCTTCATTTCAAGTCAAAATAGGTTGGAAAACGCCGAGAAAGTGAAAAAATAAAAATTATCGGTCCGTTCCGTTCCTACACAATGCGTCATAGAAAATTCCAAAAAAATTACAATAAAGTTCAAAAAATTAAAAAATACCATTATGGCTTCCTTTCAAGTCAAAACTGGTTGGAAAAGGCTGAGAAAGAGAAAAAATAAAAATTATCGGGCCGTTCTGTTCCTACACGACGCGTAATAGAAAATTCCAATAAAACAGCAAAAAATTAAAAAAATATGATTATGGCTTCCTTTCAAGTCAAAACAGGTTGGAAAAGGACGAGAAAGAGAGAATATAAAGATTATCGTTCCGTTTCGTTCCAACCCGTTGCGAAATAGAAAATTAAAAAAAAATAGCAAAAAAATTCAAAGATTTGAAAAGTAACATTATGGTTTCATTTCAAGCCAAAATAGGTTGGAAAAGGATGAGAAAGAGAGAAAATAAAAATTACCGTTACGTTTCGTTCCAACCCGACGCGTAATAGAAAATTCCACAAAAATAGCAATAAAATTGAAAAAATGAAAATTTACCATTATAGCTTCATTTCAAGTCAAAATAGGTTGGAAAACGCCAAGAAAGTGAAAAAATAAAAGTTATCGGTCCGTTCCGATCCTACACCATGCGTCATAGAAAATTCCAAAAAATTGTAGAAATATTCAAAAACTTAAAAAAATACCTTTATGGCTTTCTTTCTAGCCAAAATAGGTTTGAAAAGGCCGAGAAAGAGAAAAAATAATAATTATCGTTCCCTTCCGTTCCTACCCGATGCTAAATAGAAAATTCCAAAAAAATAGCAAAAAAATTCAAAAAGTTAAAAAATACCTTTATGGTCACATTTCAAGCCAAAATAGGTTGGAAATGGATGAGAAAGAGAGAAAATAAAAATTATCATTACATTTCGTTCCTACCAGAAGCGTAATTGAAAATTCCAAGAAAATAGCAAAAAAATTCAAAGAAAACTAAAATATACCATTATGCCTTTATTTCAAGCGAAAATAGGTTGGGAAATGCCGAGAAAGAGAGAATATTAAAATTATTGTTCCGTGTCGTTTCAACCCGACTCGAAATAGAAAATTCCAAAAAAATAGCAAAAAAATTCAAAAATTTAAAAAATGCCATTATGGCTTCCTTTCAAGTCAAAATTGGTCGGAAAAGGCCGAGAAGGAGAAAAAATAAATATTATCGGACCATTCCGTTCCTACCCGAAGCGAAATAGAAAATTAAAAAACAATAGCAAAAAAATTCAAAGGTCTAAAAAGTACTATTATGGCTTCATTTCAAGCCAAAATAGGTTAGAAAATGCCGACAAAAAGAGAATATAAAAATTATCGGTCCGTTCCGTTCCTAAACAATGCGTCATAGAAAATTCCAAAAAAATTGTAAAAATATTCAAAAAATTAAAAAAACACCTTTATGTCTTCCTTTCTAGCATAAATAGGTTTGAGAAGGCCGAGAAAGGGAGAAAATAAAAATTATCGTTCCCTTCCGTTCCTACCCGACGCTAAATAGAAAATTCCAAAAAAATAGCAAAAAATTCAAAAAGTTAAAAAATACCATTATGGCTTCATTTCAAGCCAAAATAGGTTGGAAAAGGCCGAGAAAGAGAGAAAACAAAAATTATCGTTTCGTTTCGTTCTTACCCGACGCGTAATTTAAAATTCCAAAAAAATTGCAATAAAATTCCAAAAAATAAAATATACCATTATGGCTTCATTTCAAGCCAAAATAGGTTGGAAAATGCCGAGAAAGAGAAAAAATAAAAACTATCGATCCGTTCCGTTCGTACACGACGTGTAATAGAAAATTCCAATAAAATAGCAAAAAGTTCAAAAATTTTTAAAAGACCAATATGGCTTCCTTTCAAGTCAAAATAGGTTGGAAAAGGCCGAGAAAGAGAGAATATAAAAATTATCGTTCCGTTTCGTTCCAACCCGACGCGAAATAGAAAATTAAAAAAAAATAGCAAAAAAATTAAAATATTTGAAAAATACAATGGGAATCATTTCAAGCCAAAATATGTTGGAAAAGGCCGAGAAAGAGAAAAAATAAAAATTATCGGTCCGTTCCGTTCCTAAACGACGCGTAATAGAAAATTCTAAAAAAATAGCAAAAGAGTTCAAAAAATTAAAAAATACCATTCTGGCTTCCTTTAAAGTCAAAACAGGTTGGAAAATGCCTAGAATGAGAGAAAATAAAAGTTATCGTTCCGTTCCGTTCCTACCAGATGCGAAATTGAAAATTCCGAAGAAATAGCAATAAAATTGAGAAAATTAAAATATACCATTATAGCTTCATTTCAAGTCAAAATAGGATGGAAAATGCCAAGAAAGAGAAAAAAATAAAAATCGTCGGTCTGTTCCGTTCCAACACGACGGGTAATAGAAAATTCCAAAAAAATTGCAAAAAAGTTCAAAAAATTAAAAAATACATTTATGGCTTCCATTCTAGCCAAAATAGGTTTGAAAAGGCCGAGAAAGAGAGAAAATAATAATTATCGTTCTGTTTCGTTCCTACACGACGCGTAATAGAAAATTAAAAAAAAACAGCAAAAAAATTAAAATAGTGAAAAAATACCATTATGGCCTCATTCGAAGCCAAAATACGTTGGAAAAGGATGTGAAATAGTCAAAATAAAAATTATCATTACGTTTCGTTCCTACTCGACGCGTAAGTGAAAATTCCAAGAAAATAGCAAAAAAATTCAAAAAAATTAAAATGTACCATTATGCCTTCATTTCAAGCCAAAATAGGTTTGAAAAGGCCGAGAAAGAGAGAAAATAATAATTATCGTTCCGTTCCGTTCCTACCCGACGCGAAATAGAAAATTCCAAAAAAATAACAAAAAAATTCAAAAAGTTAAAAGATACCATTATAGCCTAATTTCAAGCCAAAATAGGTTGGTAAAGGCTGAGAAAGAGAGAATATAAAAGGTACCGTTCCGTTTCGTTCCTACCCGACGCGAAATAGAAAATTAAAAAAAAATAGCAAAAAAATTCAAAAAGTCAAAAAATACCATTATAGCTCCATTTCAAGCTAAAATTGGTAGTAAAACGCAGAGAAGGAGAGAAAATAGAAATTGTTATTCCGTTCCGTTCCTACCATACGCGTAATAGAAAATTCCATTAAAGTAGTAAAGAAGTTCAAAAGATTAAAAAATACCATTATGACTTCCTTTCAAGCCAAAACAGGGTGGAAAATGCGGAGAAGGAGAGAATATAAAAATTATCGTTCTGTTCCGTTCCGTTCCTACCCGGCGCGAAATTGAAAATTAAAAAAAAAAAGCAATAAAATTGAGAAAATTAAAATATACCATTATGGCTTCATTTCAAGTCAAAATAGGATGGAAAATGCCGAGAAAGAGAAAAAATAAAAATTATCGGTCCGTTCCGTTCGTACACAATGCGTCATAGAAAGTTCCAAAAAAATTGCAAAAAAGTTCAAAAAATTGAAAAATACCATTATGGTTTCCTTTCAAGTCAAAACTGGTTGGAAAAGGCCGAGAAAGAGAAAAAATAAAAATTATCGGGCCGTTCTGTTCCTACACGACGCGTAATAGAAAATTCCAATAAAATAGCAAAAAATTAAAAAAAAATGATTATGGCTTCCTTTCAAGTCAAAACAGGTTGGAAAAGGCCGAGAAAGAGAGAATATAAAGATTATCGTTCCGTTTCGTTCCAACCCGTTGCGAAATAGAAAATTAAAAAAAAAATAGCAAAAAAAATTCAAAGATTTGAAAAGTAACATTATGGCTTCATTTCAAGCCAAAATAGGTTGGAAAAGGATGAGAAAGAGAGAAAATAAAAATTACCATTACGTTTCGTTCCAACTCGACGCGTAATAGAAAATTCCACAAAAATAGCAATAAAATTGAAAAAATTAAAATTTACCATTATAGCTTCATTTCAAGTCAAAATAGGTTGGAAAACGCCGAGAAAGTGAAAAAATAAAAATTATCGGTCCGTTCCGTTCCTACACCATGCGTCATAGAAAATTCCAAAAAATTGTAGAAATATTCAAAAAATTAAAAAAATACCTTTATGGCTTTCTTTCTAGCCAAAATAGGTTTGAAAAGGCCGAGAAAGAGAAAAAATAATAATTATCGTTCCCTTCCGTTCCTACCTGATGCTTAATAGAAAATTCCAAAAAAATAGCAAAAAAATTAAAAAAGTTAAAAAATACCTTTATGGCCACATTTCAAGCCAAAATAGGTTGGAAATGGATGAGAAAGGGAGAAAATAAAAATTATCATTACATTTCGTTCCTACCAGAAGCGTAATTGAAAATTCCAAGAAAATAGCAAAAAAATTCAAAGAAAACTAAAATATACCATTATGCCTTTATTTCAAGCGAAAATAGGTTGGAAAATGCCGAGAAAGAGAGAATATTAAAATTATTGTTCCGTGTCGTTTCAACCCGACTCGAAATAGAAAATTCCAAAAAAATAGCAAAAAAATTCAAAAATTTAAAAAATGCCATTATGGCTTCCTTTCAAGTCAAAACTGGTCGGAAAAGGCCGAGAAGGAGAAAAAATAAATATTATCGGACCGTTCCGTTCCTACCCGAAGCGAAATAGAAAATTAAAAAACAATAGCAAAAATATTCGAAGGTCTAAAAAGTACTATTATGGCTTCATTTCAAGCCAAAATAGGTTAGAAAATGCCGACAAAAAGAGAATATAAAAATTATCGTTCCGTTTCGTTTCAACCCGACGCGAAAAAGGAAATTCAAAAAAAATAGCAAAGAAATTCAAATATTTAAAAAATACCATTATGGCTTCATTTAAAGCCAAAATAGGTTGGAAAAGGAAGAGTAAGAGAGTAAATAATATCTATCGTTCCGTTCCGTTCTTACCCGCCGCTAAATAGAAAATTCCGAAATAATAGCAAAAAAATTCAAAAAGTTAAAAAATACCATTATAGCTCCATTTCAAGCCAAAATTGGTTGGAAAAGGATGTGAAAGAGTCAAAATAAAAATTATCATTACGTTTCGTTCCTACCCGACGCGTAAGTGAAAATTCCAAGAAAATAGTTAAAAAATTCAAAAAAATTAAAATGTACCATTATGCCTTCATTTCAGGCCTAAATAGGATTGAAAAGGCCGAGAAAGGGAGAAAATAATAGTTATCGTTCCGTTCCGTTCCTACCCGACGCGAAATAGAGAATTCCAAAAAAATAGCAAAAAAATTCAAAAAGTTAAAAAATACCATTATAGCCTCATTTCAAGCCAAAATAGGTTGGTAAAGGCTGAGAAAGAGAGAATATAAAAAGTACCGTTCCGTTTCGTTCCTACCCGACGTGAAATAGAAAATTCCAAAAAAATAACAAAAAAATTCAAAAAGTTAAAAAATACCATTATAGCTCCATTTCAAGCCAAAATTGGTTGTAAAATGCAAAGAAGGAGAGAAAATAAAAATTGTCATTCTGTTCCGTTCCTATCCTACGCGTAATAGAAAATTCCATTAAAATAGTAAAGAAGTTCAACAGATTAAAAAATACCATTATGGCTTCCTTTCAAGCCAAAACAGGTTGGAAAATGCGGAGAAGGAGAGAATATGTAAATTATCGTTCCGTTCCGTTCCTACCTGGCGTGAAATGGAAAATTCGAAAAAAATAGCAATAAAATTGAAAAAATTAAAATATACCATTATGGCTTCATTTCAAGCCAAAATAGGTTGGAAAAGGCCGAGAAAGAGAGAAAACAAAAATTATCGTTTCGTTTCGTTCTTACCCGACGCGTAATTTAAAATTCCAAAAAAATTGCAATAAAATTCCAAAAAATAAAATATACCATTATAGCTTCATTTCAAGCCAAAATAGGTTGGAAAAGGCCGAGAAAGAGAAAAAATAAAAATTATCGATCCGTCCCGTTCGTACACGACGTGTAATAGAAAATTCCAATAAAATAGCAAAAAGTTCAAAAGTTTTAAAAAGACCAATATGGCTTCCTTTCAAGTCAAAATAGGTTGGAAAAGGCCGAGAAAGAGAGAATATAAAAATTATCGTTCCGTTTCGTTCCAACCCGAAGCGAAAATAGAAAATTAAAAAAAAATAGCAAAAAAATTAAAATATTTAAAAAATACCATTATGGAATCATTTCAAGCCAAAATATGTTGGAAAATGCCGAGAAAGAGAAAAAATAAAAATTATCGGTCCGTTCCATTCCTAAACGACGCGTAATAGAAAATTCTAAAAAAATAGCAAAAGAGTTCAAAAAATTAAAAAATACCATTCTGGCTTCCTTTAAAGTCAAAACAGGTTGGAAAATGCCTAGAATGAGAGGAAATAAAAATTATTGTTCCGTTCCGTTCCTACCAGATGCGAAATTGAAAATTCCGAAGAAATAGCAATAAAATTGAGAAAATTAAAATATACCATTATAGCTTCATTTCAAGTCAAAATAGGATGGCAAATGCCAAGAAAGAGAAAAAATAAAAATCGTCGGTCCGTTCCGTTCCAACACGACGGGCAATAGAAAATTCCAAAAAAATTGCAAAAAAGTTCAAAAAATTAAAAAATACATTTATGGCTTCGATTCTAGCCAAAATAGGTTTGAAAAGGCCGAGAAAGAGAGAAAATAATAATTATCATTCTGTTCCGTTTCTACACGACGCGTAATAGAAAATTCAAAAAAAATAGCAAAAAAAATTAAAATAGTGAAAAATACCATTATGGCCTCATTCGAAGCCAAAATACGTTGGAAAAGGATGTGAAATAGTCAAAATAAAAATTATCATTACGTCTCGTTCCTACTCGACGCGTAAGTGAAAATTCCAAGAAAATAGCAAAAAAATTCAAAAAAATTAAAATGTACCATTATGCCTTCATTTCAAGCCAAAATAGGTTTGAAAAGGCCGAGAAAGAGAGAAAATAATAATTATCGTTCCGTTCCGTTCCTACCCGACGCGAAATAGAAAATTCCAAAAAAATAGCAAAAAAATTCAAAAAGTCAAAAAATACCATTATAGCTCCATTTCAAGCTAAAATGGGTAGTAAAACACAGAGAAGGAGAGAAAATAGAAATTGTTATTCCGTTCCGTTCCTACCATACGCGTAATAGAAAATTCCATTAAAGTAGTAAAGAAGTTCAAAAGATTAAAAAATACCATTATGGCTTCCTTTCATGCCAAAACAGGGTGGAAACTGCGGAGAAGGAGAGAATATAAAAATTATCGTTCTGTTCCGTTCCGTTCCTACCCGGCGCGAAATTGAAAATTAAAAAAAAAAGCAATAAAATTGAAAAAATTAAAATATACCATTATGGCTTCATTTCAAGCCAAAATAGGTTGGAAAAGGCCGAGAAAGAGAGAAAACAAAAATTATCGTTACGTTTCGTTCTTACCCGACGCGTAATTTAAAATTCCAAAAAAATTGCAATAAAATTCCAAGCAATAAAATATACCATTATGGCTTCATTTCAAACCAAAATAGGTTGAAAAAGGCCGAGAAAGAGAAAAAATAAAAACTATCAATCCGTTCCGTTCGTACACGACGCGTAATAGAAAATTCCAATATGACCTTCCTTTCAAGTCAAAAAGTTAAAAAATACCATTATGACCTTCCTTTCAAGTCAAAATAGGTTGGAAAAGGCCGAGAAAGAGAGAATATAAAAAGTACCGTTCCCTTTCGTTCCCACCCGACGCGAAATAGAAAATTCCAAAAAAAAATAGCAAAAAATTCAAAAAGTTAAAAAATACCATTATAGCTCCATTTCAAGCCAAAATTGGTTGTAAACTGCTGAGAAAGAGAGAAAATAAAAATTGTCATTCCGTTCCGTTCCGTTCCGTTCCTACCCTACGCGCAATAGAAAATTCCAATAAAATAGTAAAGAAGTTCAAAAGATTAAAAAATACCATTATGGCTACCTTTCAAGCCAAAACAGGTTGGAAAATGCTGAGAATGGGAGAATATAAAAATTATCGTTCCGTTCCGTTCCGTTCCTACCCGGCGCGAAATTGAAAATTCCAAAAAAATAGCAATAAAATTGAAAAAATTAAAATATACCATTATGGCTTCATTTCAAGCCAAAATAGGTTGGAAAATGCCGAGAAAGAGAAAAAATAAAAATTATCAGTCCGTTCCGTTCCTACACGACGCGTAATAGAAAATTCGAAAAAAAAATAGCAAAAAAATTGAAAAAATTTAAAACTACCATTATGGCTTCCTTTCAAGCCAAAATAGGTTTGAAAAGGCCGAGAATGAGAGAAAATAAAAATTATCGTTCCGTTCCGTTCCGACCCGATGCGAAATTGAAAATTCCAAAAAAATAGCAATAAAATTGAGAAAATTAAAATATACCATTATGACTTCATTTCAAGTCAAAATAGGATGGAAAATGCCGAGAAAGAGAAAAAATAAAAATTATCGGTCCGTTCGGTTCCTACACAATGCGTCATAGAAAATTCCAAAAAAATTGCAAAAAAGTTCAAAAAATTGAAAAATACCATTATGGCTTCCTTTCAAGTCAAAACTGGTTGGAAAAGGCCGAGAAGGAGAAAAAATAAAAATTATCGGTCCGTTCTGTTCCTACACGACGCGTGATAGAAAATTCCAATAAAATAGCAAAAAATTAAAAAATACGATTATGGCGTCCTTTCAAGTCAAAACTGGTTGGAAAAGGCCGAGAAAGAGAGAATATAAAGATTATCGTTCCGTTTCGTTCCAACCCGATGCGAAATAGAAAATTAAAAAAAAATAGCAAAAAAATTCAAAGATTTAAAAAGTAACATTACGGCTTCATTTCAAGCTAAAATTGGTTGAAAAAGGAAGAGAGAGAGAGAAATTAAAAATTATCATTACGTTTCGTTCCAACCCGACGCGTAATAGAAAATTCCAATAAAATAGCAAAAAAATTCAACAAGTTAAAAAATACCATTATAGCTCCATTTCAAGCCAAAGTTGGTTGTAAAACGCAGAGAAAGAGAGAAAATAAAAATTGTCATTCCGTTCCGTTCCATTCCTATCCTACGCGTAATAGAAAATTCCAATAAAATAGTAAAGAAGTTCAAAAGATTAAAAAATACCATTATGGCTTCCTTTCAAGCCAAAACAGGTTGGAAAAAGCCGAGAAAGAGAGAATATAAAGATTATCGTTCCGTTTCGTTCCAACCCGATGCGAAATAGAAAATTAAAAAAAAATAGCAAAAAAATTCAAAGATTTAAAAAGTAACATTACGGCTACATTTCAAGCTAAAATTGGTTGAAAAAGGAAGAGAAAGAGAGAAATTAAAAGTTATCATTACGTTTCGTTCCAACCCGACCCGTAATAGAAAATTCCAAAAAAATAGCAATAAAATTGAAAAAATTAAAATTTACCATTATAGCTTCATTTCACGCCAAAATAGGTTGGAAAATGCCGAGAAAGTGAAAAAATAAAAATTATCGGTCCGTTCCGTTCCTACACAACGCGACATAGAAAATTCCAAAAAAATTGCAATAAAATTCCAAGCAATAAAATATACCATTATGGCTTCATTTCAAACCAAAATAGGTTGAAAAAGGCCGAGAAAGAGAAAAAATAAAAACTATCAATCCGTTCCGTTCGTACACGACGCGTAATAGAAAATTCCAATATGACCTTCCTTTCAAGTCAAAAAGTTAAAAAATACCATTATGACCTTCCTTTCAAGTCAAAATAGGTTGGAAAAGGCCGAGAAAGAGAGAATATAAAAAGTACCGTTCCCTTTCGTTCCCACCCGACGCGAAATAGAAAATTCCAAAAAAAAATAGCAAAAAATTCAAAAAGTTAAAAAATACCATTATAGCTCCATTTCAAGCCAAAATTGGTTGTAAACTGCTGAGAAAGAGAGAAAATAAAAATTGTCATTCCGTTCCGTTCCGTTCCTACCCTACGCGTAATAGAAAATTCCAATAAAATAGTAAAGAAGTTCAAAAGATTAAAAAATACCATTATGGCTACCTTTCAAGCCAAAACAGGTTGGAAAATGCTGAGAATGGGAGAATATAAAAATTATCGTTCCGTTCCGTTCCGTTCCTACCCGGCGCGAAATTGAAAATTCCAAAAAAATAGCAATAAAATTGAAAAAATTAAAATATACCATTATGGCTTCATTTCAAGCCAAAATAGGTTGGAAAATGCCGAGAAAGAGAAAAAATAAAAATTATCAGTCCGTTCCGTTCCTACACGACGCGTAATAGAAAATTCGAAAAAAAAATAGCAAAAAAATTGAAAAAATTTAAAACTACCATTATGGCTTCCTTTCAAGCCAAAATAGGTTTGAAAAGGCCGAGAATGAGAGAAAATAAAAATTATCGTTCCGTTCCGTTCCGACCCGATGCGAAATTTAAAATTCCAAAAAAATAGCAATAAAATTGAGAAAATTAAAATATACCATTATGACTTCATTTCAAGTCAAAATAGGATGGAAAATGCCGAGAAAGAGAAAAAATAAAAATTATCGGTCCGTTCGGTTCCTACACAATGCGTCATAGAAAATTCCAAAAAAATTGCAAAAAAGTTCAAAAAATTGAAAAATACCATTATGGCTTCCTCTCAAGTTAAAACTGGTTGGAAAAGGCCGAGAAGGAGAAAAAATAAAAATTATCGGTCCGTTCTGTTCCTACACGACGGGTGATAGAAAATTCCAATAAAATAGCAAAAAATTAAAAAATACGATTATGGCGTCCTTTCAAGTCAAAACTGGTTGGAAAAGGCCGAGAAAGAGAGAATATAAAGATTATCGTTCCGTTTCGTTCCAACCCGATGCGAAATAGAAAATTAAAAAAAAATAGCAAAAAAATTCAAAGATTTAAAAAGTAACATTACGGCTTCATTTCAAGCTAAAATTGGTTGAAAAAGGAAGAGAGAGAGAGAAATTAAAAATTATCATTACGTTTCGTTCCAACCCGACGCGTAATATAAAATTCCAATAAAATAGCAAAAAAATTCAACAAGTTAAAAAATACCATTATAGCTCCATTTCAAGCCAAAGTTGGTTGTAAAACGCAGAGAAAGAGAGAAAATAAAAATTGTCATTCCGTTCCGTTCCATTCCTATCCTACGCGTAATAGAAAATTCCAATAAAATAGTAAAGAAGTTCAAAAGATTAAAAAATACCATTATGGCTTCCTTTCAAGCCAAAACAGGTTGGAAAAAGCCGAGAAAGAGAGAATATAAAGATTATCGTTCCGTTTCGTTCCAACCCGATGCGAAATAGAAAATTAAAAAAAAATAGCAAAAAAATTCAAAGATTTAAAAAGTAACATTACGGCTACATTTCAAGCTAAAATTGGTTGAAAAAGGAAGAGAAAGAGAGAAATTAAAAGTTATCATTACGTTTCGTTCCAACCCGACCCGTAATAGAAAATTCCAAAAAAATAGCAATAAAATTGAAAAAATTAAAATTTACCATTATAGCTTCATTTCACGCCAAAATAGGTTGGAAAATGCCGAGAAAGTGAAAAAATAAAAATTATCGGTCCGTTCCGTTCCTACACAACGCGACATAGAAAATTCCAAAAAAATTGTAAAAATATTCAAAAAATTAAAAAAATACCTTTATGGCGTTCTTTCTAGCCAAAATAGGGTTGAAAAGGCCGAGAAAGAGAGAAAATAATAATTATCGTTCCCTTCCGTTACTACCCGACGCTAAATAGAAAATTCCAAAAAAATAGCAAAAAAATTCAAAGAGTTAAAAAATACCATTATGGCCACATTTCAAGCCAAAATAGGTTGGAAAATGATGAAAAAGAGAGAAAATAAAAATTATCATTACATTTCGTTCCTACCCGAAGCGTAATTGAAAATTCCAAGAAAATAGAAAAAAATTTAAACAAAATTAAAATATACCATTATGCCTTTATTTCAAGCGAAAATAGGTTGGAAAATGCCGAGAAAGAGAGAATATAAAAATTATCGTTCCATTCCTACCCGACGCGAAATAGAAAATTCCAAAAAAATAGCAAAAAAATTCAAAAAGTTAAAAAATACCATTATGGCCACATTTCAAGCCAAAATAGGTTGGTCAAGGCCGAGAAAGAGAGAATATAAAAAGTACCATTCCGTTTCGTTCCTACTTGACGCGAAATAGAAAATTCCAAAAAAATAGCAAAAAAATTCAAAAAGTTAAAAAACACCATTATAGCTCCATTTCAAGCCAAAGTTGGTTGTAAAACGCAGAGAAAGAGAGAAAATAAAAATTTTCATTCCGTTCCGTTCCATTCCTATCCTACGTGTAATAGAAAATTCCAATAAAATAGTAAAGAAGTTCAAAAGATTAAAAAATACCATTATGGCTTCCTTTCAAGCCAAAACATGATGGAAAAGGCCGAGAAAGAGAGAATATAAAGATTGTCGTTCCGTTTCGTTCCAACCCGATGCGAAATAGAAAATTAAAAAAAAATAGCAAAAAAGTTCAAAGATTTAAAAAGTAACAATATGGTTTCATTTTAAGCCAAAATAGGTTGAAAAAGGATGAGAAAGAGAGAAAATAAAAATTATCATTACGTTTCGTTCCAACCCGACGCGTAATAGAAAATTCCAAAAAAATAGCAAAAAAATTCAACAAGTTAAAAAATACCATTATAGCTCCATTTCAAGCCAAAGTTGGTTGTAAAACGCAGAGAAAGAGAGAAAATAAAAATTGTCATTCCGTTCCGTTCCATTCCTAT
This sequence comes from Quercus rubra, assembly GCA_035136125.1. NCBI lineage: Eukaryota > Viridiplantae > Streptophyta > Magnoliopsida > Fagales > Fagaceae > Quercus > Quercus rubra. Next base: position 77,586 of record JAXUIC010000024.1, read on the forward strand.
CCTACGCGTAATAGAAAATTCCAATAAAATAGTAAAGAAGTTCAAAAGATTAAAAAATACCATTATGGCTTCCTTTCAAGCCAAAACAGGTTGGGAAAAGCCGAGAAAGAGAGAATATAAAGATTATCGTTCCGTTTCGTTCCAACCCGATGCGAAATAGAAAATTAAAAAAAAATGGCAAAAAAATTCAAAGATTTAAAAAGTAACATTACGGCTTCATTTCAAGCTAAAATTGGTTGAAAAAGGAAGAGAAAGAGAGAAATTAAAAGTTATCATTACGTTTCGTTCCAACCCGACCCGTAATAGAAAATTCCAAAAAAATAGCAATAAAATTGAAAAAATTAAAATTTACCATTATAGCTTCATTTCACGTCAAAATAGGTTGGAAAATGCCGAGAAAGTGAAAAAATAAAAATTATCGGTCCGTTCCGTTCCTACACAACGCGACATAGAAAATTCCAAAAAAATTGTAAAAATGTTCAAAAAATTAAAAAAAAACCTTTATGGCTTTCTTTCTAGCCAAAATAGGGTTGAAAGGGCCGAGAAAGAGAAAAAATAATAATTATCGTTCCCTTCCGTTACTACCCGACGCTAAATAGAAAATTCCAAAAAAATAGCAAAAAAATTCAAAGAGTTAAAAAATACCATTATGGCCACATTTCAAGCCAAAATAGGTTGGAAAATGATGAAAAAGAGAGAAAATAAAAATTATCATTACATTTCGTTCCTACCCGAAGCGTGATTGAAAATTCCAATAAAATAGAAAAAAATTCAAACAAAATTAAAATATACCATTATGCCTTTATTTCAAGCGAAAATAGGTTGGAAAATGCCGAGAAAGAGAGAATATAAAAATTATCGTTCCATTCCTACCCGACGCGAAATAGAAAATTCCAAAAAAATAGCAAAAAAATTCAAAAAGTTAAAAAATACCATTATGGCCACATTTCAAGCCAAAATAGGTTGGTCAAGGCAGAGAAAGAGAGAATATAAAAAGTACCATTCCGTTTCGTTCCTACTTGACGCGAAATAGAAAATTCCAAAAAAATAGCAAAAAAATTCAAAAAGTTAAAAAACACCATTATAGCTCCATTTCAAGCCAAAGTTGGTTGTAAAACGCAGAGAAAGAGAGAAAATAAAAATTGTCATTCCGTTCCGTTCCATTCCTATCCTACGTGTAATAGAAAATTCCAATAAAATGGTAAAGAAGTTCAAAAGATTAAAAAATACCATTATGGCTTCCTTTTAAGCCAAAACATGATGGAAAAGGCCGAGAAAGAGAGAATATAAAGATTGTCGTTCCGTTTCGTTCCAACCCGATGCGAAATAGAAAATTAAAAAAAAATAGCAAAAAAATTCAAAGATTTAAAAAGTAACACAATATGGCTTCATTTTAAGCCAAAATAGGTTGAAAAAGGATGAGAAAGAGAGAAAATAAAAATTATCATTACGTTTCGTTCCAACCCGACGCGTAATAGAAAATTCCAAAAAAATAGCAAAAAAATTCAACAAGTTAAAAAATACCATTATAGCTCCATTTCAAGCCAAAGTTGGTTGTAAAACGCAGAGAAAGAGAGAAAATAAAAATTGTCATTCCGTTCCGTTCCATTCCTATCCTACGCGTAATAGAAAATTCCAATAAAATAGTAAAGAAGTTCAAAAGATTAAAAAATACCATTATGGCTTCCTTTCAAGCCAAAACAGGTTGGAAAAAGCCGAGAAAGAGAGAATATAAAGATTATCGTTCCGTTTCGTTCCAACCCGATGCGAAATAGAAAATTAAAAAAAAATAGCAAAAAAATTCAAAGATTTAAAAAGTAACATTACGGCTTCATTTCAAGCTAAAATTGGTTGAAAAAGGAAGAGAAAGAGAGAAATTAAAAGTTATCATTACGTTTCGTTCCAACCCGACCCGTAATAGAAAATTCCAAAAAAATAGCAATAAAATTGAAAAAATTAAAATTTACCATTATAGCTTCATTTCACGTCAAAATAGGTTGGAAAATGCCGAGAAAGTGAAAAAATAAAAATTATCGGTCCGTTCCGTTCCTACACAACGCGACATAGAAAATTCCAAAAAAATTGTAAAAATGTTCAAAAAATTAAAAAAAACCTTTATGGCTTTCTTTCTAGCCAAAATAGGGTTGAAAGGGCCGAGAAAGAGAGAAAATAATAATTATCGTTCCCTTCCGTTACTACCCGACGCTAAATAGAAAATTCCAAAAAAATAGCAAAAAAATTCAAAGAGTTAAAAAATACCATTATGGCCACATTTCAAGCCAAAATAGGTTGCAAAATGATGAAAAAGAGAGAAAATAAAAATTATCATTACATTTCGTTCCTACCCGAAGCGTGATTGAAAATTCCAAGAAAATAGAAAAAAATTCAAACAAAATTAAAATATACCATTATGCCTTTATTTCAAGCGAAAATAGGTTGGAAAATGCCGAGAAAGAGAGAATATAAAAATTATCGTTCCATTCCTACCCGACGCGAAATAGAAAATTCCAAAAAAATAGCAAAAAAATTCAAAAAGTTAAAAAATACCATTATGGCCACATTTCAAGCCAAAATAGGTTGGTCAAGGCCGAGAAAGAGAGAATATAAAAAGTACCATTCCGTTTCGTTCCTACTTGACGCGAAATAGAAAATTCCAAAAAAATAGCAAAAAAATTCAAAAAGTTAAAAAACACCATTATAGCTCCATTTCAAGCCAAAGTTGGTTGTAAAACGCAGAGAAAGAGAGAAAATAAAAATTGTCATTCCGTTCCGTTCCATTCCTATCCTACGCGTAATAGAAAATTCCAATAAAATAGTAAAGAAGTTCAAAAGATTAAAAAATACCATTATGGCTTCCTTTCAAGCCAAAACAGGATGGAAAAGGCCGAGAAAGAGAGAATATAAAGATTGTCGTTCCGTTTCGTTCCAACCCGATGCGAAATAGAAAATTAAAAAAAAAATAGCAAAAAAATTCAAAGATTTAAAAAGTAACAATATGGCTTCATTTCAAGCCAAAATAGGTTGAAAAAGGATGAGAAAGAGAGAAAATAAAAATTATCATTACGTTTCGTTCCAACCCGACGCGTAATAGAAAATTCCAAAAGAATAGCAAAAAAATTCAACAAGTTAAAAAATACCATTATAGCTCCATTTCAAGCCAAAGTTGGTTGTAAAACGCAGAGAAAGAGAGAAAATAAAAATTGTCATTCCGTTCCGTTCCATTCCTGTCCTATGCGTAATAGAAAATTCCAATAAAATAGTTAAGAAGTTCAAAAGATTAAAAAATACCATTATGGCTTCCTTTCAAGCCAAAACAGGTTGGAAAAAGCCGAGAAAGAGAGAATATAAAGATTATAGTTCCGTTTCGTTCCAACCCGATGCGAAATAGAAAATTAAAAAAAAATAACAAAAAAATTCAAAGATTTAAATAGTAACATTACGGCTTCATTTCAAGCTAAAGTTGGTTGAAAAAGGAAGAGAAAGGGAGAAATTAATAGTTATCATTACGTTTCGTTCCAACCCGACCCGTAATAGAAAATTTCAAAAAAATAGCAATAAAATTGAAAAAATTAAAATTTACCATTATAGCTTCATTTCAAGCCAAAATAGGTTGGAAAATGCCGAGAAAGTGAAAAAATAATAATTATCGGTCCGTTCCGTTCCTACACAACGCGACATAGAAAATTCCAAAAAAATTGTAAAAATATTCAAAAAATTAAAAAACACCTTTATGGCTTTCTTTCTAGCCAAAATAGGGTTGAAAAGGCCGAGAAAGAGAGAAAATAATAATTATCGTTCCCTTCCGTTACTACCCGACGCTAAATAGAAAATTCCAAAAAAATAGCAAAAAAATTCAAAGAGTTAAAAAATACCATTATGGCCACATTTCAAGCCAAAATAGGTTGGAAAATGATGTAAAAGAGAGAAAATAAAAATTATCATTACATTTCGTTCCTACCCGAAGCGTAATTGAAAATTCCAAGAAAATAACAAAAAATTCAAACAAAATTAAAATATACCATTATGCCTTTATTTTAAGCGAAAATAGGTTGGAAAATGCCGAGAAAGAGAGAATATAAAAATTATCGTTCCGTTCCTACCCGACGCGAAATAGAAAATTCCAAAAAAATAGCAAAAAAATTCAAAAAGTTAAAAAATACCATTATAGCTCCATTTCAAGCCAAAGTTGGTTGTAAAACGCAGAGAAAGAGGGAAAATAAAAATTGTCATTCCGTTCCGGTCCATTCCTATCCTACGCATAATAGAAAATTCCAATAAAATAGTAAAGAAGTTCAAAAGATTAAAAAATACCATTATGGCTTCCTTTCAAGCCAAAACAGGTTGGAAAAGGCCGAGAAAGAGAGAATATAAAGATTATTGTTCCGTTTCGTTCCAACCCGATGCTAAATAGAAAATTAAAAAAAAAAAGCAAAAAAATTCAAAGATTTAAAAAGTAACATTATGGCTTCATTTCAAGCCAAAATAGGTTGAAAAAGGATGAGAAAGAGAGAAAATAAAAATTATCATTACGTTTCGTTCCAACCCGACACGTAATAGAAAATTCCAAAAAAATAGCAATAAAATTGAAAAAATTAAAATTTACCATTATAGCTTCATTTCAAGCCAAAATAGGTTGGAAAATGCCGAGAAAGAGAAAAAATAAAAATTATCGGTCCGTTCCGTTCCTACACAACGCGACATAGAAAATTCCCAAAAAATTGTAAAAATATTCAAAAAATTAAAAAATACATTTATGGCTTTCTTTCCAGCCAAAATAGGTTTGAAAAGGCTGAGAAAGAGAGAAAATAATAATTATCGTTCCCATCCGTTCCTACCCGACGCTAAATAGAAAATTCCAAAAAAATAGCAAAAAAATTCAAAGAGTTAAAAAATACCATTATGGCCTCATTTCAAGCCAAAATAGGTTGGTAAAGGTCGAGAAATAGAGAATATAAAAAGTACCGTCCCGTTTCGTTCCTACCCGACGTGAAATAGAAAATTCCAAAAAAATAGAAAAAAATTCAAAAAGTTAAAAAATACCATTATAGCTCCATTTCAAGCCAAAATTGGCTGTAAAACGGAGAGAAAGGGAGAAAATAAAAATTGTCATTTCGTTCCGTTCCGTTCCTACCCTACGCGTAATAGAAAATTCCAATAAAATAGTAAAGAAGTTCAAAGGATTAAAAATACCATTATGGCTTCCTTTCAAGCCAAAACAGGTTGGAAAATGCTGAGAAGGAGAGAATATAAAAATTATCGTTCCGTTCCGTTCCGTTCCTACCCGGCGCGAAATTGAAAATTTCAAAAAAATAACAATAAAATTGAAAAAATTAAAATATACCATTATAGCTTCATTTTAAGCCAAAATAGGTTGGAAAATGCCGAGAAAGAGAAAAAATAAAAATTATTAGTCCGTTCCGTTCCTAGACGACGTGTAATGGAAAATTCGAAAAAAAAATAGCAAAAAAATTGAAAAAATTTAAACATACCATTATGGCTTCCTTTCAAGCCAAAATAGGTTTGAAAAGGCCGAGAATGAGAGAAAATAAAAATTATCGTTCCGTTCCGTTCCGACTCGACGCGAAATTGAAAATTCCAAAAAAAATAGCAATAAAATTGAGAAATTAAAATATACCATTATGGCTTCATTTCAAGCCAAAATAGGATGGAAAATGCCGAGAAATAGAAAAAATAAAAATCGTCGGTCCGTTCTATTCCTACACGACGCGTAATAAAAAATTCAAAAAAAATTGCAAAAAAGTTAAAAAAATTAAAAAATTTACGGCTTCGTTTCAAGTCAAAATTGGTCAGAAAAGGCAGAGAATGAGATAAAATAAAAATTATCGGTCCGTTCTGTTCCCACACGACGCGTAATAGAAAATTCCAATAAAATAGCGAAAAATTAAAAAATACGATTATGGCTTCCTTTCAAGTCAAAACAGGTTGGAAAAGGCCGAAAAAGAGAGAATATAAAGATTATCCTTCCGTTTCGTTCCAACCCGATGCGAAATAGAAAATTAAAAAAAAAAAGCAAAAAAATTCAAAGATTAAAAAAGTAACATTATGGCTTCATTTCAAGCAAAAATAGGTTGGAAAAGGATGAGAAAGAGAGAAAATAAAAATTATCATTACGTTTCGTTCCAACCCGATCCGTAATAGAAAATTCCACAAAAATAGCAATAAAATTGAAAAAATTAAAATTTACCATTTTAGATTCATTTCAAGTCAAAATAGGTTAGAAAATACCGAGAAAGAGAAAAAATAAAAATTATCGGTCCGTTCCGTTCCTACACAATGCGTCATAGAAAATTCCAAAAAAATTGTAAAAATATTCAAAAAATTAAAAAATACCTTTATGGCTTACTTTCTAGCCAAAATAGGTTTGAAAAGGCCAAGAAAGAGAGAAAATAATAATTATCGTTCCCTTCCGTTCCTACCCGTCTCTAAATAGAAAATTCCAAAAAAATAGCAAAAAAATTTAAAAAGTTAAAAAATACCATTATGGCCAAATTTCAAGCCAAAATAGGTTGGAAAATGATGACAAAGAGAGAAAACAAAAAATCTCATTACAATTCGTTCTTACCCGAAGCATAATTGAAAATTCCAAGAAAATTGCAAAAAAATTCAAAAAAAATTAAAATATACCATTATGCCTTTATTTCAAGCGAAAATAGGTTGGAAAATACCGAAAAAGAGAGAATATAAAAATTATCGTTCCGTTCCGTTCCTACCCGACGCGAAATAGAAAATTTCAAAAAAATAACAGAAAAATTCAAAAAGTTAAAAAATACCATTATGGTCTCATTTCAAGCCAAAATAGGTTGGTAAAGGCCGAGAAAGAGAGAATATAAAAAGTACCGTTCCGTTTCGTTCCCACCAGACGCGAAATAGAAAATTCCAAAAAAATTGGAAAAAAATTCAAAAAGTTAAAAAATACCATTACAGCTCCATTTCAAGCCAAAGTTGGTTGTAAAACGCAGAGAAAGAGAGAAAATAAAAATTGTCATTCTGTTCCGTTCCATTCCTATCCTACGCGTAATAGAAAAATCCAATAAAATAGAAAAGAAGTTCAAAAGATTAAAAAATACCATTATGGCTCCCTTTCAAGCCAAAAGTGGTTGCAAAATGCGGAGAAGGAGAGAATATAAAAATTATCGTTCCGTTCCGTTCCGTTCCTACCAGGCGCGAAATTGAAAATTCCAAAAAAATAGCAATAAAATTGAGAAAATTAAAATATACCATTATGGCTTCATTTCAAGTCAAAATAGGATGGAAAATGCCGAGAAAGAGAAAAAATAAAAAACGTCGGTCCGTTCCGTTCCTACACGACGAAAAATAGAAAATTCCAAAAAAATTTCAAAAAAGTTCAAAAAATTAAAAAAATACCATTACAGCTTCCTTTCAAGTCAAAATTGGTCGGAAAAGGCCGAGAAGGTGATAAAATAAAAATTATCGGTCCGTTCTGTTCCTACACGACGCGTAATAGAAAGTTCCAATAAAATAGCAAAAAATTAAAAAATACGATTATGGCTTCCTTTCAAGTCAAAACAGGTTGGAAAAGGCCGAGAAAGAGAGAATATAAAGATTATCGTTCCGTTTCGTTCCAACCCGTTGCGAAATAGAAAATTAAAAAAAAATAGCAAAAAAATTCAAAGATTTAAAAAGTAACATTATGACTTCGTTTCAAGCCAAAATAGGTTGGAAAACGATGAGAAAGAGAAAAAATAAAAATTATCATTACGTTTCGTTCCAACCCGACGCGTAACAGAAAATTCCACAAAAATAGCAATAAAATTGAAAAAATTAAAATTTACCATTATACCTTCATTTCAAGTCAAAATAGGTTGGAAAACGCAGAGAAAGAGAAAAAATAAAAATTATTGGTCCGTTCCGTTCCTACACAATGCGTCATAGAAAATTCCAAAAAAATTGTAAAAATATTCAAAAAATTAAAAAAACACCTTTTTGGCTTCCTTTCTAGTCAAAATAGGTTTGAGAAGGCCGAGAAAGGGAGAAAATAAAAATTATCGTTCCCTTCCGTTCCTACCCGACGCTAAATAGAAAATTCCAAAAAAATAGCAAAAAAATTCAAAAAGTTAAAAAATACCATTATGGCCACATTTCAAGCCAAAATAGGTTGGAAAATGATGATAAAAAGAGAAAATAAAAATTATTATTATATTTCATTACTACCCGAAGCGTAATTGAAAATTCCAAGAAAATAGCAAAAAAATTCAAAAAAAAAAAAAAAATACCATTATGCCTTTATTTCAAGCGAAAATAGGTTGGAAAATGCTGAGAACGAGAGAATATAAAAATTATCGTTCCGTTCCTACCCGACGCGAAATAGAAAATTCCAAAAAAATAGCAAAAAAATTCAAAAAGTTAAAAAATACCATTATGACCTCATTTCAAGCCAAAATGGGGTTGGTAAAGGCAGAGAAAGAGAGAATATAAAAAGTACCGTTCCATTTCGTTCCCACCCGACGCGAAATAGAAAATTCCAAAAAATATAGCAAAAAATTCAAAAAGTTAAAAAATACCATTATAACTCCAATTCAAGCCAAAATTGGTTGTAAAACGCTGAGAAAGAGAGAAAATAAAAATTGTCATTCCGTTCCGTTCCGTTCCTACCCTACGCGTAATAGAAAATTCCAATAAAATAGTAAAGAAGTTCAAAAGATTAAAAAATACCATTATGGCTTCCTTTCAAGCCAAAACAGGTTGGAAAATGCTGAGAATGAGAGAATATAAAAATTATCGTTCCGTTCCTACCCGACGCGAAATAGAAAATTCCAAAAAAATAGCAAAAAAATTCAAAAAGTTAAAAAATACCATTATGACCTCATTTCAAGCCAAAATGGGGTTGGTAAAGGCAGAGAAAGAGAGAATATAAAAAGTACCGTTCCATTTCGTTCCCACCCGACGCGAAATAGAAAATTCCAAAAAATATAGTAAAAAATTCAAAAAGTTAAAAAATACCATTATAACTCCAATTCAAGCCAAAATTGGTTGTAAAACGCTGAGAAAGAGAGAAAATAAAAATTGTCATTCCGTTCCGTTCCGTTCCTACCCTACGCGTAATAGAAAATTCCAATAAAATAGTAAAGAAGTTCAAAAGATTAAAAAATACCATTACGGCTTCCTTTCAAGCCAAAACAGGTTGGAAAATGCTGAGAATGAGAGAATATAAAAATTATCGTTCCGTTCCGTTCCGTTCCGTTCCGTTCCTAGCCGGCGCGAAATTGAAAATTCCAAAAAAATAGCAATAAAATTGAAAAAATTAAAATATACCATTATGGCTTCATTTCAAGCCAAAATAGGTTGGAAAATGCCGAGAAAGAGAAAAAATAAAAAACGTCGGTCCGTTCCGTTCCTACACGACGAAAAATAGAAAATTCCAAAAAAATTGCAAAAAAGTTCAAAAAATTAAAAAATACCATTACAGCTTCCTTTCAAGTCAAAATTGGTCGGAAAAGGCCGAGAAAGTGATAAAATAAAAATTATCGGTCCGTTCTGTTCCTACACGACGCGTAATAGAAAGTTCCAATAAAATAGCAAAAAATTAAAAAATACGATTATGGCTTCCTTTCAAGTCAAAACAGGTTGGAAAAGGCCGAGAAAGAGAGAATATAAAGATTATCGTTCCGTTTCGTTCCAACCCGTTGCGAAATAGAAAATTAAAAAAAAATAGCAAAAAAATTCAAAGATTTAAAAAGTAACATTATGACTTCGTTTCAAGCCAAAATAGGTTGGAAAACGATGAGAAAGAGAGAAAATAAAAATTATCATTACGTTTCGTTCCAACCCGACGTGTAACAGAAAATTCCACAAAAATAGCAATAAAATTGAAAAAATTAAAATTTACCATTATACCTTCATTTCAAGTCAAAATAGGTTGGAAAACGCAGAGAAAGAGAAAAAATAAAAATTATTGGTCCGTTCCGTTCCTACACAATGCGTCATAGAAAATTCCAAAAAAATTGTAAAAATATTCAAAAAATTAAAAAAACACCTTTTTGGCTTCCTTTCTAGTCAAAATAGGTTTGAGAAGGCCGAGAAAGGGAGAAAATAAAAATTATCGTTCCCTTCCGTTCCTACCCGACGCTAAATAGAAAATTCCAAAAAAATAGCAAAAAAATTCAAAAAGTTAAAAAATACCATTATGGCCACATTTCAAGCCAAAATAGGTTGGAAAATGATGATAAAAAGAGAAAATAAAAATTATTATTATATTTCGTTACTACCCGAAGCGTAATTGAAAATTCCAAGAAAATAGCAAAAAAATTCAAAAAAAAATAAAATATACCATTATGCCTTTATTTCAAGCGAAAATAGGTTGGAAAATGCTGAGAACGAGAGAATATAAAAATTATCGTTCCGTTCCTACCCGACGCGAAATAGAAAATTCCAAAAAAATAGCAAAAAAATTCAAAAAGTTAAAAAATACCATTATGACCTCATTTCAAGCCAAAATGGGGTTGGTAAAGGCAGAGAAAGAGAGAATATAAAAAGTACCGTTCCATTTCATTCCCACCTGACGCGAAATAGAAAATTCCAAAAAATATAGCAAAAAATTCAAAAAGTTAAAAAATACCATTATAACTCCAATTCAAGCCAAAATTGGTTGTAAAACGCTGAGAAAGAGAGAAAATAAAAATTTTCATTCCGTTCCGTTCCGTTCCTACCCTACGCGTAATAGAAAATTCCAATAAAATAGTAAAGAAGTTCAAAAGATTAAAAAATACCATTATGGCTTCCTTTCAAGCCAAAACAGGTTGGAAAATGCTGAGAATGAGAGAATATAAAAATTATCGTTCCGTTCCGTTCCGTTCCTAGCCGGCGCGAAATTGAAAATTCCAAAAAAATAGCAATAAAATTGAAAAAATTAAAATATACCATTATGGCTTCATTTCAAGCCAAAATAGGTTGGAAAATGCCGAGAAAGAGAAAAAATAAAAATTATCAGTCCGTTCCGTTCCTACACGACGCGTAATAGAAAATTCGAAAAAAAAATAGCAAAAAAATTGAAAAAATTTAAAACTACCATTATGGCTTCCTTTCAAGCCAAAATAGGTTTGAAAAGGCCGAGAATGAGAAAAAATAAAAATTATCGTTCCGTTCCGTTCCGACCCGACGCGAAATTGAAAATTCCAAAAAAATAACAATAAAATTGAGAAAATTAAAATATACCATTATGGCTTCATTTCAAGTCAAAATAGGATGGAAAATGCCGAGAAAGAGAAAAAATAAAAATTATCGGTTCGTTCCGTTCCTACACAATGCGTCATAGAAAATTCCAAAAAAATTGCAAAAAAGTTCAAAAAATTAAAAAATACCATTATGGCTTCCTTTCAAGTCAAAACTGGTTGGAAAAGGCCGAGAAAGAGAAAAAATAAAAATTAACGGTCCGTTCTGTTCCTACACGACGCGTAATAGAAAATTCCAATAAAATAGCAAAAAATTAAAAAAATATGATTATGGCTTCCTTTCAGGTTGGAAAAGGCCGAGAAAGAGAGAATATAAAGATTATCGTTCCGTTTCGTTCCAACCCGTTGCGAAATAGAAAATTAAAAGAAAAATTGCAAAAAAATTCAAAGATTTGAAAAGTAACATTATGGCTTCATTTCAAGCCAAAATAGGTTGGAAAAGGATGAGAAAGAGAGAAAATAAAAATTACCATTACGTTTCGTTCCAACCCGACGCGTAATAGAAAATTCCACAAAAATAACAATAAAATTGAAAAAATTAAAATTTACCATTATAGCTTCATTTCAAGTCAAAATAGGTTGGAAAACGTCGAGAAAGAGAAAAAATAAAAATTATCGGTCCGCTCCGTTCCTACACAATGCGTCATAGAAAATTCCAAAAAAATTGTTAAAATATTCAAAAAATTAAAAAAATACCTTTATGGCTTTCTTTCTAGCCAAAATAGGTTTGAAAAGGCCGAGAAAGAGAAAAAATAATAATTATCATTCCCTTCCGTTCCTACCCGATGCTAAATAGAAAATTCCAAAAAAATAGCAAAAAAATTCAAAAAGTTAGAAAATACCATTATGGCCACATTTCAAGCCAAAATAGGTTGGAAATGGATGAGAAAGAGAGAAAATAAAAATTATCATTACATTTCGTTCCTACCCGAAGCGTAATTGAAAATTACAAGAAAATAGCAAAAAAATTCAAAAAAACTAAAACATACCATTATGCCTTTATTTCAAGCGAAAATAGGTTGGAAAATGCCGAGAAAGAGAGAATATTAAAATTATCGTTCCGCTTCGTTCCAACCCGACTCGAAATAGAAAATTCCAAAAAAATAGCAAAAAAAATTCAAAATTTTAAAAAATGCCATTATGGCTTCCTTTCAAGTCAAAACTGGTTGGAAAAGGCCGAGAAGGAGAAAAAATAAATATTACCGGACCATTCTGTTCCTACCCGAAGCGAAATAGAAAATTCAAAAAAAATAGCAAAAAAATTCAAAGGTCTAAAAAATACTATTATGGCTTCATTTCAAGCCAAAATTGGTTAGAAAATGCCGACAAAGAGAGAATATAAAAATTATCAGTCCGTTCCGTTCCTACACGACGCGTAATAGAAAATTCGAAAAAAAAATAGCTAAAAAATTTAAAAAATTTGAAAATACCATTATGGCTTCCTTTCAAGCCAAAATAGGTTTGAAAAGGCCGAGAATGAGAGAAAATAAAAATTATCGTTCCGTTCCGTTCGGCTCCGATCCGACGCGAAATTGAAAATTCCAAAAAATAGCAATAAAATTGAGAAAATTAAAATATACCATTATGACTTCATTTCAAGTCAAAATAGGATGGAAAATGCCGAGAAAGAGAAAAAATAAAAATCGTCGGTCCGTTCCGTTCCTACACGACGTATAATAGAAAATTCCAAAAAAATAGCAAAATCATTCAAAAAGTTGAAAAATACCATTATGGCCACATTTCAAGCCAAAATAGGTTGCAAATGGATGAGAAAGAGAGAAAATAAAAATTATCATTACATTTCGTTCCTACCCGAAGCGTAATTGAAAATTCCAAGAAAATAGCAAAAAAATTCAAAAAAAACTAAAATATACCATTATGCCTTTATTTCAAGCGAAAATAGGTTGGAAAATGCCGAGAAAGAGAGAATATTAAAATTATCGTTCCGTTTCATTCCAACCCGACTCGAAATAGAAAATTCCAAAAAAATAGCAAAAAAATTCAAAAATTTAAAAAATACCATTAAGGCTTCCTTTCAAGTCAAAATTGGTCGGAAAAGGCCGAGAAGGAGATAGAATAAAAATTATCAGTCCGTTCTGTTCCTACACGACGCGTAATAGAAAATTCCAATAAAGTAGCAAAAAATTAAAAAATACGATTATGGCTTCCTTTCAAGTCAAAACAAGTTGGATAAGGCCGAGAAAGGGAGAATATAAAGATTATCGTTCCGTTTCGTTCCAACCCGATGCGAAATAGAAAATTAAAAAAAAAATAGCAAAAAAATTCAAAGATTTAAAAAGTAACATTATTGCTTCATTTCAAGCCAAAATAGGTTGGAAAAGGATGAGAAAGAGGGAAAATAAAAATTATCATTACGTTTTGTTCCAACCCGAAGAGTAATAGAAAATTCCACAAAAATAGCAATAAAATTGAAAAAATTAAAATTTACCAATATAGCTTCATTTCAAGTCAAAATAGGTTGGAAAATGCCGAGAAAGAGAAAAAATAAAAATTATCGGTCCGTTCCGTTCCGTTCCTACACAAAGCGTCATAGAAAATTCCAAAAAAATTGTAAAAATATTAAAAAAATTAAAAAAACACCTTTATGGCATCCTTTCTAGCCAAAATAGGTTTGAAAAGGCCGAAAAAGAGAAAAAATAATAATTATCGTTCCCTTCCGTTCCTACCCGACGCTAAATAGAAAATTCCAAAAAAATAGCAAAAAAATTCAAAAAGTTAAAAAATACCATTATGGTCACATTTCAAGCCAAAATAGGATGGAAAAGGATGAGAAAGAGAGAAAATAAAAATTATTATTACATTTCGTTTCTACCCGAAGCGTAATTGAAAATTCCAAGAAAATAGCAAAAAAATTCAAAAAAAAATAAAATATACCATTATGCCTTTATTTCAAGCGAAAATAGGTTGGAAAATGCCGAGAAAGAGAGAATATAAAAATTATCGTTCCGTTCCTACCCGACGCGAAATAGAAAATTCCAAAAAAATAGCAAAAAAATTCAAAAAGTTAAAAAATACCATTATGACCTCATTTCAAGCCAAAATAGGTTTGTAAAGGCCGAGAAAGAGAGAATATAAAAAGTACCGTTCCGTTTCGTTCCCACCCGACGCGAAATAGAAAATTCCAAAAAAAATAGCAAAAAATTCAAAAAGTTAAAAAATACCATTATTGCTCCATTTCAAGCCAAAATTGGTTGTAAAACGCTGAGAAAGAGAGAAAATAAAAATTGTCATTCCGTTCCGTTCCGTTCCTACCCTACGCGTAATAGAAAATTCCAATAAAATAGTAAAGAAGTTCAAAAGATTAAAAAATACCATTACGGCTTCCTTTCAAGCCAAAACAGGTTGGAAAATGCTGAGAATGAGAGAATATAAAAATTATCGTTCTGTTCCGTTCCGTTCCTACCCGGCGCAAAATTGAAAATTCCAAAAAAATAGCAATAAAATTGAAAAAATTAAAATATACCATTATGGCTTCATTTCAAGCCAAAATATGTTGGAAAATGCCGAGAAAGAGAAAAAATAAAAATTATCAGCCCGTTCCGTTCCGTTCCTACCCGGCGCGTAATAGAAAATTCGAAAAAAAATAGCAAAAAAATTGAAAAAATTTAAAAATTCCATTATGGCTTCCTTTACAGCCAAAATAGGTTTGAAAAGGCCGAGAATGAGAGAAAATAAAAATTATCGTTCCGTTCCGTTCCGACCCGACGCGAAATTGAAAATTCCAAAAAAATAGCAATAAAATTGAGAAAATTAAAATATACCATTATGGCTTAATTTCAAGTCAAAATAGGATGGAAAATGCCGAGAAAGAGAAAAAATAAAAATCGTCGGTCCGTTCCATTCCTACACGACGCATAATAGAAAATTCCAAAAAAATTGCAAAAAAGTTCAAAAAATTAAAAAAATACCGTTATGGCTTCCTTTCAAGTCAAAACTGGTTGGAAAAGGCCGAGAAGGAGAGAAAATAAAAATTATCGGTCCGTTCTTTTCCTACACGACGCCTAATAGAAAATTCCAATAAAATAGCAAAAAATTAAAAAATACGATTATTGCTTCCTTTCAAGTCAAAACAGGTTGGAAAAGGCCGAGAAAGAGAGAATATAAATATTATCGTTCCGTTTCGTTCCAACCCGATGCGAAATAGAAAATAAAAAAAAAATAGCAAAAAAATTCAAAGATTTAAAAAGTAACATTATGGCTTCATTTCAAGCCAAAATAGGTTGGAAAAGGATGAGAAAGAGGGAAAATAAAAATTATCATTACGTTTCGTTTCAACTCGACGCGTAAAAGAAAATTCCACAAAAATAGCAATATAATTGAAAAATTAAAATTTACCATTATAGCTTCATTTCAAGTCAAAATAGGTTAGAAAATGCCGAGAAAGAGAAAAAATAAAAATTATTGGTCCGTTCCGTTCTGTTCCTACACAATGCGTCGTAGAAAATTCAAAAAAAATTGTAAAAATATTCAAAAAATACCTTTATGGCTTCCTTTCTAGCCAAAATAGGTTTGAGAAGGCCGAGAAAGAGAGAAAATAATAATTATCATTCCCTTCCGTTCCTACACGACGCTAAATAGAAAGTTCCAAAAAAATAGCAAAAAAAATTCAAAAAGTTAAAAAAATACCATTATGGCCACATTTTAAGCCAAAATAGGTTGTAAAAGGATGAGAAAGAGAGAAAATAAAAATTATTATTACATATCGTTCCTACCTGAAGCGTAATTGAAAATTACAAGAAAATAGCAAAAAAATTCAAAAAAAAATAAAATATACCATTATGCCTTTATTTCCAGCGAAAATAGGTTGGAAAATGCCGAGAAAGAGAGAATATAAAAATTATCGTTCCGTTCCTACCCGACGAGAAATAGAAAATTCCAAAAAAATAGCAAAAATTTTCAAAAAGTTAAAAAATACCATTATGACCTCATTTCAAGCCAAAATAGGTTGGTAAAGGCCGAGAAAGAGAGAATATAAAAAGTACTGTTCCGTTTCGTTCCCACCCGACGCGAAATAGAAAATTCCAAAAAAAATAGCAAAAAGTTCAAAAAGTTAAAAAATACCATTATAGCTCCATTTCAAGCCAAAATTGGTTGTAAAACGCTGAGAAAGAGAGAAAATAAAAATTGTCATTCCGTTCCGTTCCGTTCCGTTCCTACCCTATGCGTAATAGAAAATTCCAATAAAATAGTAAAGAAGTTCAAAAGATTAAAAAATACCATTATGGCTGCCTTTCGAGCCAAAACAGGTTGGAAAATGCTGAGAATTCTCTAGAATTTAAAAATTATCGTTCCGTTCCGTTCCATTCCTACCCGGCGCGTAATTGAAAATTCCAAAGAAATAGCAATAAAATTGAAAAAATTAAAATATACCATTATGGCTTCATTTCAAGCCAAAATAGGTTGGAAAATGCCGAGAAAGAGAAAAAATAAAAATTATCAGTCCATTCCGTTCCTACACGACGCATACAGAAAATTCGAAAAAAAAAAATAGCAAAAAAATTGAAAAAATTTGAAAATTCCATTATGGCTTCCTTTCAAGCCAAAATAGGTTTGAAAAGGCCGAGAATGAGAGAAAATAAAAATTATCGTTCCGTTCCGTTCCGACCCGACGCGAAATTGAAAATTCCAAAAAAATAGTAATAAAATTGAGAAAATTAAAATATACCATTATGGTGTCATTTCAAGTCAAAATAGGATGGAAAATGCCGAGAAAGAGAAAAAATAAAAATCGTCGGTCCGTTCCGTTCCTACACGACGCATAATAGAAAATTCCAAGAAAATTGCAAAAAAGTTCAAAAAATTAAAAAATACCATTATGGCTTCCTTTTCAAGTCAAAACTGGTTGGAAAAGGCTGAGAAGGAGAAAAAATAAAAATTATCGGTCCGTTCTGTTCCTAAACGACGCGTAATAAAAAATTCCAATAAAATAGCAAAAAATTAAAAAATACGATTATGGCTTCCTTTTAAGTCAAAACAGGTTGGAAAAGGCTGAGAAAGAGAGAATATAAAAGATTGTCGTTCCGTTTCGTTCCAACCCGATGCGAAATAGAAAATTAAAAAAAAATAGCAAAAAAATTCAAAGATTTAAAAAGTAACATTATGGCTTCATTTCAAGCCAAAATAGGTTGGAAAAGGATGAGACAGAGAGAAAATAAAAATTATCATTACGTTTCGTTCCAACCCGACGCATAATGGAAAATTCCACAAAAATAGCAATAAATTTGAAAAAATTAAAATTTACCATTATAGCTTCATTTCTAGCCAAAATAGGTTTGAAAAGGCCGAGAAAGAGAGAAAATAATAATTATCGTTCCCTTCCGTTCCTACCCGACGCTAAATAGAAAATTCCAAAAAAATAGCAAAAAAATTCAAAAAGTTAAAAAATACCATTATGGCCACATTTCAAGCCAAAATAGGTTGGAAAATGATGAGAAAGAGAGAAAATAAAAATTATCATTACATTTCGTTCCTACCCGAAGCGTAATTGAAAATTCCAAGAAAATAGCAAAAATATTCAAAAAAAAAATCAAATATACCATTATGCCTTTATTTCAAGCGAAAATAGGTTAGAAAATGCCGAGAAAGAGAGAATATAAAAATTATCGTTCCGTTCCTACCCGACGCGAAATAGAAAATTCCAAAAAAATAGCATAAAAATTCAAAAAGTTAAAAAATACCATTATGGCCTCATTTCAAGCCAAAATAGGTTGGTAAAGGTCGAGAAAGAGAGAATATAAAAAGTACCGTTCCGATTCGTTCCCACCCAACGCGAAATAGAAAATTCCAAAAAAAATAGCAAAAAAATTCAAAAAGTTAAAAAATACCATTATAGCTCCATTTCAAGCCAAAATTGGTTGTAAAACGCCGATAAAGAGAGAAAATAAAAATTGTCATTCCGTTCCGTTCCGTTCCTACCCTACGCGTAATAGAAAATTCCAATAAAATAGCAAAGAAGTTCAAAAGATTAAAAAATACCATTATGGCTTCCTTTCTAGCCAAAACTGGTTGGAAAATGCTGAGAAGGAGAGAATATAAAAATTATCGCTCCGTTCTGTTACGTTCCTACCCGGCGCGAAATTGAAAATTCCAAAAAAATAGCAATAAAATTGAAAAAATTAAAATATACCGTTATGGCTTCATTTCAAGCCAAAATAGGTTGGAAAATGCCGAGAAAGAGAAAAAATAAAAATTATCAGTCCGTTCCATTCCGTTCCTACACGACGCGTAATAGAAAATTCAAAAAAAAAAAAGCAAAAAAATTGGAAAAATTTAAAAATTCCATTATGGCTTCCTTTCAAGCCAAAATAGGTTTGAAAAGGCCGAGAATGAGAGAAAATAAAAATTATCGTTCCGTTCCGTTCCTTTCCGACCCGAAGCGAAATTGAAAATTCCAAAAAAATAGCAATAAAGTTGAAAAAATTAAAACATACCATTATAGCTTCATTTCAACTCAAAATAGGATGGAAAATGCCGAGAAAGAGAAAAAATAAAAATCGTCGGTCCGTTCCGTTCCTACACGACGCATAATAGAAAATTCCAAAAAAATTGCAAAAAAGTTCAAAAAATTAAAAAATACCATTAGGGTTTCCTTTCAAGTCAAAACTGGTTGGAAAAGGCCGAGAAGGAGAAAAAATAAAAATTATCGGTCTGTTCTGTTCCTACACGACGCGTAATAGAAAATTCCAATAAAATAGCAAAAAATTAAAAAATACGATTATGGCTTCCTTTCAAGTCAAAACAGGTTGGAAAAGGCCGAGAAAGAGAGAATATAAAGATTATCGTTCCGTTTCGTTCCAACCCGATGCGAAATAGAATATTAAAAAAAAAATAGCAAAAAAAATTCAAAGATTTAAAAAGTAACATTATGGCTTCATTTCAAGGCAAAATAGGTTGGAAAAGGATGAGAAAGAGAGAAAATAAAAATTATCATTACGTTTCGTTCTAACCCGACGCGTAATAGACAATTCCACAAAAATAGCAATAAAATTGAAAAAATTAAAATTTACCATTATAGTTCATTTCAAGTCAAAATAGGTTGGAAAATGCCGAGAAAGAGAAAAAATAAAAATTATCGGTCCGTTCCGTTCCTACACAATGCGTCATAGAAAATTCCAAAAAAATTGTAAAAATATTCAAAAAATTAAAAAAATACCTTTATGGCTTCCTTTCTTGCCAAAATAGGTTTGAAAAGGTCGAGAAAGAGAGAAAACAATAATTATCGTTCCCTTCCGTTCCTACCCGTCGCTAAATAGAAAATTCAAAAAAAATAGCAAAAAAATTCAAAAAGTTAAAAAATACCATTATGGCCTCATTTCAAGCCAAAATAGGTTGGAAAATGACGAGAAAGACAGAAAATAAAATTTATCATTACATTTTGTTCCTACCCGACGCGTAATTGAAAATTCTAAGAAAATAGCAAAAAAATACAAAAAAAAATTAAAATATACCATCATGCCTTTATTTCAAGCGAAAATAGGTTGGAAAATGCCGAGAAGTAGAGAATATAAAAATTATCGTTCCGTTTCGTTCCAACCTGACGCGAAATAGAAAATCCCAAAAAAATAGCAAAAAAATTCAAAAATTTAAAGAATACCATTATGGCTTCATTTCAAGCCGAAATAGGTTGGAAATGGATGAGAAATAGAGAAAATAAAAATTATCATTACGTTTCGTTCCAACCCGACGAATAATAGAACATTCCAAAAAAATAGCAGAAAAATAAAAAAATAGCATTATGTATTCTTTTCAAGCCAAAATAGTTTGATAAAGAAGAGAAAGGGAGAAAATAATA